>VDFB02092616.1:0-128311 GCA_007258455.2 Sequoia sempervirens | reverse complement strand
TAATATTTTTTTATAATATTTTATATATAAGTAGAGGACTCATGTCTAGATGTGATGCATATTTTTTTGTAATTTTTTTCCAAGTAAATAATTAATTATGAATTTTTTATTATAACTTTTGAAAAATATAAAAACTTGTATGTCTGACCACCTTAACTTGGTCAAAACTTCATGAAATTTAATTTTTCTTTTTTTAATCCTATAGTATGTGAAGCATAGAATGTGACTCATGTTTCGGATTCAAAAAATGTGATACCATTTGAAAGTTATAGATGTTTTTCAATCAGCCTATCGATCAGGACTTTAGTCGTAATTCTAATAGAAATTGAATAATAATTATTTATTAAATTCAAATTAAAGCATAATTTATATTGGTGGAAATCTAAGAATCGCCTCTAAAAACCCTTTTCGTTTCATCAATTTTGGGTAAAAAAATGTTGTCAGCCACATACCCTACAAATACCAATAATATTGCCACTTTTTGGCCCATCATGATCCTGCACATACCCACCACTTTGTATGAGATATGGTGGACAATGGAAAGGTCAATTTGGAAAAATTTGATACTCTAGAGAATGTTGTAGATGTATTGATGAAGCGAGTGAGCACAGATAAGTTCAGGTGGTGTTCCAGTTCAATGGGCCTCATTTCACATGATTTTCAGTAGTTTTGTTGGGCTCTGGAGGTGCCTATGTGATCTTCGTGAAGTGGTAGATTGTTGGAAACATATGCCTCAATCTCACAGGTTGAAACCTCTAAGAGAGGCAAGTCGGTGTGACATGTTTTGGGTCTGGCCAACTAGCAGTTTTGGATCTTGTGGTTTGTACAGGTCGTTGAGACAATGTTTAAGTCATGCCGAAGAAGCTTATCGCTGTGACTTGTGACTGTCATTGTAAGCCTATGCCAAGTGGATATCTCTAGCCAACAGGCCATTCATATCGTATATCAGGGAGACCCTTGGCTGAAAGGCTTACTTCGGTGTGAGGTCCCAGTGATAGCTATTGTCTCACCGACAGCGTTTCCTATTGAAGTCTTCGGGGAGAGTCTTGGGTGTTCGGTAATAAGTCTTACTGATAGGAATTTCTCACCGATAGCATTTGCTTGGTGTCTTCGGGGTAACATGGAGGTTTCGCTATGATCTCCTGGTGGTAGTATATACTTGGAGTAACATGTGATGGCTCGGTAAGAAGTCTTATCGATGTGTGATGTCTTGCCGAACGGTTTTGCATTGAAGTCATCAAGATAACCAAAGGGGTCTTGGTGTGAAGTCTCAGGGATGAACGAAAGTCTTGCTAACTGTTGAACGTCTTGGTATAACATAAAGGCTTGCTATGAGGTCTTGGCGACATGGCAAAGTCTTAGTGATAGCTCTCTGGACTCGATGTAACATCTTGGCAATAAGGATGACTCTTGGCGACATTGATGGTTAAGTCTTGTGGCATCAGGGAGACATGGTTAGTGTCTCACCGACATGCCAACATAGGTTGATCACTTTGACCGAGAGAAGACCATCCTACGTGGTGAATCAATGGCCAATCAGAGGAGCTAAATGGGAACCATTGGAAGATAGTTCATTGTGGCAATTCTGAGAGGAAGCTTGACAGACAGGAACAACATGAATATAGTCTGGAGTAGCAGATGATGTCTAGTTTGATGGATTGACAGATTGTTGTGTGATTGTATGATCAGTGGATGGATTCTATTCTATGAAGACTATAACATGAATGTTCTATAACAAGGTTGTTCATGGTGAATGCTGTTGTAAACTGACATCAAAAAGATAAGTTAGATATCTGGTGTTCATATGTGTTTGTCAAATACTTTGTTTATGTTATCTCTTTCATGTGCATCTTAATTGGACTGTAATTGTAAAATTTAAAAGGTATCTCTACATTCTTCCCTGAGGTTTTGATGTTAGGAGAGTTGCTTCTGAATCTAGCTTTCCTTACACTTGATAGCAGTTGCTATCATCATATGACTAGTTAGAGAGACAAGTTTTTAGAATATGAAGACTTTTCTAGTGGTTTTGTTAAGTTTGGGAATGATCACTGTATTCCTATAGTGGGAAAAGGTACTATTTTTCTTGAAAATTAAATCCATGTTAATGGTGTTTACTATGTGGAAGGGCTAACTCACAATATTTTTAATGTAAGCCAAATTTATGACAATGGCTTTGAAATAAAGTTCTTTGACTTAGGGTGTGAGATTCAAAAGAAATCTAGTAAAACAATAGTAGCAGGTTACAGAACAAATGCTAATGTATATTACCTGCAAGAAAGCTCAAATAATAAACAGGAAAGTAATGTTTGCTTCATGAGTCAAGTTGATGAATCTAAATTATGGCATAGAAGATTTGGCCATATTAACTATGATAATCAGGTAAAGATAAGTAAAAATCAAAATGTTAGAAACATTCCTATCATATCTAAAGCAGATAATCAAATTTACAAAGAATTTCAGGAAGGAAAACAAGCTAGAGCAAGTTTCAAAACTAAAGAATATACATCAACCAGACCTCTACAACTTGTTCACACTGATCTATGTGGACCAACAAGGACTAAGTCATTGAACAATGAGAGGTATTTCATGTTGTTTATAAATGACTATACTCGTATGACTTGGGTAACATTTCTAGTACATAAGGGAGAAGCTTTTTATAAATTTAAATTGTTTAGAAAGTTGGTTGAAAATGAATCTGATCTCAAAATCAAATGTCTTAGGTCAGATAGAGGAGGTGAATTTACCTCACAAGATTTTGTTGATTATTGTGAAGATCGTGGAATAAAAAGGAAATATTTAGCCTCTAGAACACCACAGCAAAATGGTGTTATTGAATGTAAAAATCTAACAGTGAAGGAAATGGCAAGAGCTATGTTGCATGATGCAGCTCTGTCACATACATACTAGAAAGAAGCAGTGCATACAACTGTTTACATTTTGAATAGAGTTCAAATCATAGCATACACCATATGAATTATGGTATGGTAGGACTGCTAATGTAGGATATTTCAAAAATTTTGGTAGCAAGTGCTTTATTAAGAAAGATAATGATAGCATTGGAAGTTTTGAGTGAAGGAGTGATGAAGGTATATTTTTGGGATATTCTACACACAATAAAGCATATAGGTGTTACAATAAAAGATTAAGAAAAATTGTGGGAAGTTCTAATCTTAAGGTTGATGAAACCTTACAAAATTGTGAACAGGAAGAGAAACTTGATGATGATGATTTTATTGTACAAACATCTAATGCAGATCTGAAAGATCACAATGAACCTTCAAGTTCAATAGAGCACGTGCAATCAATTGAAAAAATTGTGGTAGATGATATTGCTGAACCTTCTTCTCAGTTGTCTTCTAGACTAATGAAAAAGAAACATCCTTCTAATTAGATTATTGGTGGTGTGTCAAAAGGAGTTCAAACTAGAAGAAAATTTTTAGGTACTCAAGGTAATGGTTAACAAGTTTATTTATCTTTGATTTCTGAAATAGAGCCTAAGACATATAGTGAAGCCAGTAGTGATAGTTGTTGGGTTAAGGCTATGCATGAAGAACTTGCACAAGTTGAGAAAAATAGAACTTGCACAAGTTGAGAAAAATAAAACTTGGGAACTAGTTCCTAGACCTGAAAATAAAAATGTTACTGGTGCAAAATGGGTTTTTAGGAACAAGATGGATGAACAAGGGAATATAGTTAGAAATAAAGCTAGATTAGTTTGTAAAGGTTATTCTCAAGTTGAAGGATTGGACTTTGATGAAACTTTTTCTCCTGTGGCTAGGTTAGAAGCAATAAAAATGTTTCTGGCTTACTCTGTGTATAAAGGTTTTAAAGTATTCCAAATGGATGTTAAAACTACTTTTCTCAATGGTGACTTATTCGAAGAAGTTTATATGGAACAGCCTGAAGGCTTTGTTGTTGTAGGTAAAGAATGTTATATTTACATGCTGAAAAAGGCTCTCTATGGTTTGAAATAGGTACCTCGAGCCTGGTACTCAAAGTTGGATACTTATTTACATGAACAGGGCTTCTCAAAAGGTGCAGTAGACAACAATTTATACTTCAAAGTGAAAGATGATAGTATTATAGTTTTTTTTTATGTTGATGATATTATATCTGGCAATAATAATGATGCTTTGTGCTCTGAATTTCCATAAATCATGAAATCTAAATTTGAAATATCAATGATTGGTGAACTTTCTTTCTTTTTGGGTCTTCAAGTTAGTCAACTTGATAAATGAATATTTATCTCACAAACAAAATATGCTAAAGAAATGTTGACAAAGTTTCAGATGGTTGATTGTAAACTAGTTGGGACTCCTATGGAAACTAGTTGTAAACTTTCAAAGGACACTGATCAACCTAATGTAGATCATACTTTGTATAGATCCATGATTGGTAGTCTTCTATATCTGGATGCCACAATGCCTAATATTATGTACAGTTCAACTTTTTTTTTAGATGGTATGCATAGTTTATATGTTATGTATAGTTCAACTTGTGTTTTTAGTAGTGCTATGTTTCACAGTGATGTGCAATATTTATGGTGATATGCTTTGATTATTCAGTCTTCAGTTGTATCTGATGGTTTCTCTGCAATGTGACAGGATGGGATGGGTATGTACTTTGTCTAGTCATCATGTTCAAACCAGGTATATTATAGCTTTTTGTTTGACATCAATGCCAAAGGAAGAGTTTGTTGTCCCACAATATTGTTTGGCATTAATGTTAATACAATAAGGTTGATATTACAAGTTGTGCACATGGTGATTCTCTTCATTTTTGCATGTGTTTATATATCTATGCTTATCCTCCTCCTGCATTTGGTTTTGTAACGTTCACTTGCATATCTATCAACATCTTTACTGAAGTGCAGTGATATAGGTTTTATTCTAATATGAGACATTGTTACAATTATCACAAAGAAATATTATTCTCCAAATATTATGGGGCATATTGGAACACTATATTTCTCTTACAAGGAAACATCATTGTGAGTAAATATTTGAACAAAAAGAAAGGGGTGGAAAATTGACTTTATTTAAAAGCTCATGATGAATGAAGGTAATAATAAAGTTTTATAAAGGTAAGATTAAAGGAATTTTTGGGTTATTGGTGGTCATTATTTGTTTGACTTGAATAGGAAATTATTCCCATCACAATTCCCGAACTTCAAAAGTCATTATGTTGAAATGAATAAACTTTATGAGACTTCAATGTGCATTTATATTTGATTCATTCTTTGTTAGATAGGGTTTGATACCCTAATCATGGCGGCAGTGGTAAGCACAACTTGTTTTAGAGGTCATCTGTTTGGTTTGCAAGGAAACAAGGAGTATGAAAAGAGTAATAGTGAGTTCTTCTGGTTGCGCTGATAACAGGTGTATTCCTTATCATGCTTCTTTGTGTTTTGGGATCTTTAATTTGTTTGGGTTCGATGCTTATCTTGATTAAATCTATTGTTAGTCAGTTGCTAGCTAAATTGTGTAACTCAAGCTCTTTTTAATAAAAGGTTTGTGTAGAACAATGTTTTTTTTAAATTTATTTGAAAGTTTTGTTTAAGGGAAATAAAAATAACTATTCTTGGTTGGGCCTGTTGTAGTTTGAGATAGCATTTTGTGTTAAATTTTACCCACAAGTCTCTGACAGTTTCATTTTTGAAAGAGAATAGTAAACAACTTTTTGATTACTCTTTAATAGATTTGTATATCTTTGTTCCAAAATAACCCAATTTGGGTCTACTATAAGGGTGTTTGTTTATTGAGTATCAAATTTTTTCGTTCTTTAGAAAACCCTATGTTTTTGTTTTTGAGTTTTGCTGTGAGTCTATCTTTTTTGGATTAGTTATGCTGTGTCAGCTCAACAAACTACATGACAGTTATATGTTGGTTGTTGTTAATACATTCTTGGCAAGTTTTGTTCAATGGTTTATAGTTGGAACATCTGGCAAAGGTAGTTTGTCAGTTTTGATCTTCATATGATAGTTGCTCATACAGTTTTCAAACAGATTTTTTTTCCAGAACAAAGAACATATATATATTATTTGAAATGCTCATTCGATGAGATGAATGAGAGGTTTTGAAAGGAACAAATTATATCTTTCTGAAAGGAAATTTATTGTTTTTGAGGTTTGGAATTTTGTTACTCTGATTTTGGGGTCATTGTAGAATAGAGTGTATGATTAATGAAACAGAGATCAACTATGTATTTATACTACTTTCATGATTGTACATTTAAGAAGACTATCAGTGAGATAGCACTATAAGACTATCAGTGAGATAGCACAATTTTCAGTGAGACAAATTTTCTAGTGAGGCTTTATACAAAGAATTTTTTTTTAGATAAGGCTAGTGAGGCCACATTCAAGTGGTTTTATTCCCCAGGAGGGTTTCCACTCAAGATAAATTTTGTGTCAATCTTTTAAAAGTATTTTCTTTGTTGTTTATTCATTTATATTTTCAGCATAAGTACATTTATGATCAAATTATTGTTTAAAAGTATTTAAAAATAATTGATTAGTTTGTTAACAATGATTCACTCCCCCCTCTCAGTGTTAACTATACTCCAATAATACAATCTTTCTATGTTGGGTGAAGAGTGGACCTTAATGAGTTTACTAGTGATGAATTTGAGTAGAAACTTAAGTATGAAAGATTAACAAAAGAAGCTAGATGTAAATTCACAATAGGTTGATTTGGTTGGACCAACCATACATGATAACCAAGGAAGCTATTAGGGGGTTGACATGTTTAAGTTCAACTAGACTAGTTTCAACTCTTAAATATGTGAAAAATGAAGTTGTGATGCATTTAACTAGTGGAAATTTTGATAAACGTGCCTTGACAGTTAAGGATATTAAGGTTATGTGTAGGATCATGATGGGCCAAAAAGTGGTAATATGATGGGTATGTGTAGGGTATGTGGCTAATGAATTTTTTTTTACCCAAATTGATAAAATGAAAGGGGTTTCTAAAGGAGATTCTTAGCTTTCCACCAATATAAATTATGCTTTACTTTGAATTTAATAAATAATTATTATTCATTTTCTATTTGAATTACGACTAAAGTCCTGAATGATAGGCTGATTGATAAACATCTATAGCTTTCAAACAATATCACATTTTTTGAATCCAAACCATGTGTCACATTCTATGCTTTGCATACAATAGGATTAAAAAATAAAATTAATTTCATCAATTTTTGACCAAGTTAAGGTGGTCAGACATACAAGTTTTAATATTTTTTAAAAGTTGTAATAAAAATTTCATAATTAATTGTTGAATTGGAAAAAAATTACAAAAAAATATGCATCACATTGGGACATGAGTCCTCTTCTTATATCTAAAATATTATACAAAAATATTATCATTTTATTGTGGTTAGGGTGGTTAGACATACACCCACTTCTTATTTTTTCCTTGAAATTTAAGTAATACTGCAATGAAATTTCAAAGTTTCACCAAATAGATTTAAAAAAAAAAAAAACCTAGTAGTTTAGAAACTACATTCAATTTGGTACAGGTTCTATTCTTACATATATTTTTTAAAATATACATAACTTATTCAAATTCTTATGTCAAGTTTCCTAACTCTGATTTTTTCTGAATTTTCATCACCACTTAAGGGCCTATTTTTTTCCATGACGATCTTGCACATACCCAAGGAATCGATTATAAAGTACACATCAATGATGATTGGTTATAATATTTTCTTCACAAAAAGAGATAATTTTATTTCTACAACAATTATTAACATTGGTTGGGAAATGGTGAAGAAAGGTGTGAATTTTTACCTATGTGAGTTATTGAGGCAACAACTACTAGAGAACTTGCAAAAAAAAAGGAATCCTAGTACCCCTTCTAGTTTCATAACCTGGTCATATGTTTAATTTTCTATTTTAAAGGAGAGATCCTTGGTATGAAGAACATTTTTTGGTTGAGTTTTGTATCAATTGCAACTCAAATTAGAGGTCATTTGAGGAGATTAGGTAATCCAAATACCTAGAAGGCTACATTATGGGGTTTCTTGAAAACATTCGAAGAGAACATGCAAGGAAGAGAAATAATTCCTAAGAGTGTTGTGGATAAGTACACAAATGATATCCTCTTCATGGTCAACAAGGATTATTACATCATGGAAGCTATGGATCCAAGGACAATATGGATCCCTAAAATGGGATATGAGGTAGTTGAAAATGTGATTAGCAGTCTAGTGGATCATATGTTAAGTATGCCTAGAGACCCTGAAGAAGGAAGGTATGGAACATATGAATAAAAATATAGTGAAGTACATATGGAATAGAAGAAAAAGGAGATCACAAGGAATGTGTAAAAGATGAAGGCACAAGTAGTGGAGATGATGGTGCTACCAAAAGGGCCTTGTGAAGAGACCTAAAGGAATAACCAATCCCCAAAAGGTACCCCCAATGCTAGAAGGTTAGGAAGGACCTCTAGTCACTATGGTTCCTCCTAAGTCCTCTAGAACTAAGCCTGATGTTGGTATGAAGAGAAAAGAGTCAACCAATGCACATGTGAAAGAACAAAGTGCTCCATAGAGAAGAAGAGTAAAAACAAAAGCTACAAGATAAAGGTATGTTGGATATGATGATGAAGAAGAAGAAGATGAAGGACCTTAGTTTTTTTGGGAAAAGGAGATCTAATGTATCTCTAGGTACAAGTGTAAAGAAAAATGGAGTTGGTATTGTTGATACATACAGTGAAGAGGAAGTGGGAAGTACAAGAAAAAATTTAGAATACATGTGAGAGAGAAGAAGTCTTGAAAAGAATAAAAGCTAGCAAAGGATAAGGGGAAGAAGAACATATCCCCTCTAGAAAGAAAAAATAGCCCTCTAAGGCTAGATGTGCTATTTAATGGAATTTTTTATCATGGAATATAGGGAGAGACTGCAAAGATGTATTCAGATTTAGATGAGGTAGACAAGGCTACAATAGAGGAAGAAATTGTGAAGTATATGTAACCTTTTGTACTAGTTTTTCATAAATTGAAGATCGATTACTTGATGATTTAAAGAATGTTTTGAGCATGAGGAGATGATAAATAATAGATGAAGTTGCAAGAATAAGGGAATATTCCCCATAGAAGATTGGTTTTTCTTTGTTAGAAGAAGATAGAGGAAGATTGGAACATTTGTACTGCAGAGAATTTAGAACAAAAGAAAGAGTCAACACCCTAATGAGCAAGGATGAGGATGATATAGAAAGGTTGGAAAATGAGACACTACAAAAGTTAGCAACACTTGCAAAATATCTAAGTGTATTTCTAGACACTGGAAGTGAAATGCAATATGAAATTGTTGTCTTGAATGTTAACGAGCCTATTGAGAATGGCTTAGAACATGAGAGTGAGCAAAACGAAGAGAAAATGCAAGAAGATTTGGTTACAGATGACATCCCTCTAGTAGTGGAGAATGTTGGAGAAAAAAATGATAAGGAAAGGCAGAAGGAGGATATACAAACTTAGAAAAATTCACCTCCTTCGGATACAAAGAAAAATGTAGAACAAGAAGAAGAGATTGCACAAGACAACCCAAAGAATTCAAAGGCACATAACACTAAAGATTAACTTCCTGTAGAAGATAATGGGAAATCTACAGAAGATAAGAAGATCAAAGAGGAGTCTGATAGTGCTGATAAGGAGAAGAAAGTGGAGAAAGAAAAGGAGAGCATAAAGGTTGTTGGTGAATCCTCCGGTGATTCACTCAAGGGTATATTGGACATGTAATTATAGTTTGATCCTTTTTTTTTTGCACAACTACTATAACTCCCTTTGATGCAAGGTCAAGTGGACATGGGAAAAATATTTCCTCTACAAAAACTCCAAATTGATGATGTGTTTCATGCTTCTGCAAGGAAATTTTTTCCACTCACTAGAAGAGCATTGAGTTATTTGAAGAAGTTGTCAAGGTATTGCAAGAAGGTATTCGTCATATTACAATTGATGATTATTTATTTGGTGTTGAAAATTTGAAGATAGTTTTAGATTCTTTTAAATATTATTCCTCCAATTTAGAAGAAAGGTTGGAGAAAGAGATAACAAAGAAGGTCAATGATAAGAAATTGAATGAGATATTAGACAAGTGTACTGTTGCACATAGAAAATCACAAAAAATCCTGAAAAGATGCATAGTAGTGCTTGGATCAAGTATGATTTTTATTTCAATTCTATTTTGAATGGCCTATTTCAATAAAGAGCATCAAGGATTAGATGGAGTCAATTGAGTTATAGATTGCACATGCCTCTAGAGTCTATGATTTGGCTAATGACATAGATGGTGGTACAAGGTTCACAATAGAAAAATTGCATGGGTAGTTCTTTCAACTGTAAGAGAAGAAATAAAAGATAATCATACTATACAGTCAATTGAGGTATCTAGTAAGTACAACGCTTACCACCTTAACTAACTTGTTGTAGAACCTATGGAGAAGTTAGTACAAAAGAACCCAACACCCAATTCACCAGATGAATGAGATGACCTCCTTATGCAATTTGAGTGATAGAGAAACACACTTATCTTTTCTAGAAGGATTAGGATGTTGGAAAGAAGGATAGGGAGGGACACCTTGCGAAATTGAAGGTGCCTTACAAGAGTATTCTACCATCCTCTAGTTGATTTTGTATATTTTAGTTCATTTACACACTTCTAAATTTCTCTATACATACGTGGAAGTAGTAGACAATGTTGCAATAATTTTTTTGATAATTTTTAATAGATAAACTTATAAAGGGGGGCTATTTTCATGAATATAAGTATATATTTACAAAGGGGGGGAATAGTTGAATTAGTTTGTCAAGTGTGATATTGAGAGACCTTTTCCCTTGATGTCAAAGGGAGAGAAGATTGGAGATTTTAAGAATATGTTTCCATCAATGACAAAAGGGGAGATTGTTGGAAGTTTTCTTCTCATTGATGAGATGGAGATTGTTGGAAGAGTTGTGAGGAAATTGTTGGAAGGATATATGGCAGATGATGTAGATGTTGCTACTATGATGTTAAGGAGATTGTTGGTGATGCTACTATAGTGTTTTCATTGATGTCAAAATTATTGTGGTATATACATTATTTTTTTATGAGTATGGTTGAATGGAGTGATTGAAATCCAGTGTAAGGGTATGTGCAGGATCATCATGGAAAAAATAGGCCCTTAAGTGACAAAAAATTTAGAAAAATCATAGTTAGGAAACTTGACGTAAAAATTTGAATAAGTTATCTATATTATTTCCAAAATATGTAAGAATAGAATATGTAGCAAATTGAATGTAGTTTCTAAACTACTAGGTTTATTTTAAAAAAAAATCTATTTGGTGAAAATTTGAAATTTCAATGTAGTAGTACTTAAATTTCAGGAAAAAAATAAGTAGGTGTCTATCTGACCACCCTAAGCGCAATAAAATGATAATATTTTTTTATAAGATTTTAGATATAAGTAGAGGACTCATGTCTCAATGTGATGCATATTTTTAGTGATTTTTTATAATTAAATAATTAGTTATGAATTTTTTATTACAACTTATAAAAAATAAAAAAATCATACATCTGACCACTTTAACTTGGTCAAAACTTCATGAAATTCATTTTTTTTTATCCTATAGTATGCGAAGCATAGAATGTGACACATGTTTCATATTCAAAAAATGTGATACTGTTTGAAATCTATAGATGTTTTTCAATCAACCTATCAATCGAGACTTTAGTCATAATTCAAATAGAAAATGAATAATAATTATTTATTAAGTTCAAGGCAAAGCATAATTTATATCAGTGGAAAACTGATAATCTCCTTTAAAAACTCTTTTTGTTTCATCAATTTTGGGTAAAGAAAAGTCATCAACCGCACCCTACACATACCCATCATATCACCACTTTTTGGCTCATCATGATCCTACACATACCTGTAATAGTTTTGTTGGTTTAGTGTAGACCAAATATTTTGTAAAATTGTCTAAGTAACTAGTGCACAACTTCTAGTGTATAGTGAACATGTTTTGAGGTCTGCATTGCTTTTCCATGAAGAATTTAGTTATGCGGTACTCAAATAATTTTGGTATTTTTTGGAGGAATATGAATCCATTGTTCACATTTTGAAGCCCTTTGCAATTGAAGTTGGAATTGACAGAGTATCACTCTAGATTTGGTAGCTTTACTATGGTAGTGTACCTATTTGGAATGCTCTATATTCCACAATGGATTATTGTTTTCCTATAAAATTTTGTGGGAGTATTTACAAATGTCCAAAGTATTTCTGGTCTAAGTGGCATGTTCTTTGGAGGTTCGTGTGTCAATTTACGGATGAATAGTTGGTTTATCTCCTTGTTGCTCACTAATAGGGTCAACCTAAAAGGTTTGAGGTTGTCTGGAGTTAAAGGAAGTTTGTATCAAACTTATGAGAGTAATTATAGGTTCTTAGCAACCTATTTTTAAGTTTTACATGTTTTAGAAGCATGTGTGGTCAGATCTTGAGTTGATAGATTGTTGTTTTACATGTTTTATCTAACTAGTCTAACCTAATTGATGCTGTAAGTGTTTGTGAATGTAATGCATATAAATGTAAGATGATTCTGGTGTTGTATAGATAGTTGGATGTATGAGTGTGTGGATGATGCAAAAAAGAGTAGAGTGTGATGTGAATGTAATGTGAAGAGATACAAAGTAGAGTTTGATAGTAGTGAATCATGAATTATGTTAGATCAGTCTATAAAGCTTAATTTGAATTATATTCTGCATATGGTAGATGGATTGTATTAGTTCAAATCCTTAGTAGTGAGCCACCCTTCTTAATAGCAGTGAACCATCTCTTCTATTTTCTATTATCTAGAAAGTGATTTCTTTTAACAGTGAGTCAACGTAGCAGTGAGCCATTTTGTAATATCTTATGACTAGTTATAATATATTTTGAGCTAATCCTCACTATGGTTTTCCCCTTTTGGTTTTTCTACGTAAAATCTAGTGTTCTTGTGTTCTTTGATGTGATGCATGCTTTTTATGTTCCTTTCATTATTTCAAGTTTAATATGTTGCATTGAACGAATGTTTTAAGTTGCTCAAGCTAATGATTTTCATTGAATACTGATTCACCCCCTCTCAATATTCTGAGTGTTCGACAATATCACCCAAGGAACCCTATTAGAATCATATTTTTTTATCACATAACCATATACATACATAGCTTCTATGAATATTCCACAACCTAGTAAATATAAATTAGATAATGCCTATTTACCTATAACTATGGGTAGGTTGCTTGACCAGACTTAAAAATAAACATTTGTAGTTTCCTCATAAATAACTACAAGCTATTTTACTAATTACTAGCATCTCCCTTTGGATTTGAGACATGGACTAAGTGCCTCCCATAGATCTACTTATCTTTGATATTTGTACTGGGTGTTAATAGGTTAACCTTTCCGTGCAATGAGAAATTTTTTCCAACAAATGGTATTATATTTGGGTTGTGGGTTTGAATCCCCTCAAGTGATGCTAAGGGGGGGATTGTTGGACTAATCACCAACATCTCCCTTTGGATTTGGGACATGGACTAACTGCCTCCCATGGATCTACTTATCTTTGGAATTTGTATTAAGCATAAATAGGTCAATCTTTTGGTGCAACAACAAACATGTTCCAATACAAGCATGTTGTAGATGTGATTCTTAGTAGGCATCCTTAGCTACATAGTAACTACAAGGTGTTATCTCTACAAATGTTACCTCAACAATCCTTTCCATGAGAGGGAAATAAGATCTTAATTTCATGGGATCTTTCAAATATCAAATCCTACATGAATTTCATAATGTGTTCCACTATGATAATTGAAAATGTAAATGAATGGATGCAATTTTACTTAAATTAAGAGATAGAAGAGAATAAAGTTCAAGAGATATGTGAGATACTCATCACCTCCAATGTTAATGAAGCTTCTAGTGGGGATGAATTAACTTGTTAGATTAACTAAAGAGCTCTTTAAGATGATATTATGGAGCAAGAAATTATCAATGAGAAATACTAGGTATTTATGGAGAGGGAAAATGGATTCTTCTAAAGAGGAATGAATTCACATCCACATGACTCTTTTATCCCATACTAAAATGGTTGTGAATGAAAATATATATTCATATAATATTTAGTTACTATCTTATTACTATTAGGTATTATATTATATTTCATGCTTCAAGGAAACTAGTCTTTTCTTACTTGTTAATTTGGTTTAAATCATTTTTTCAATATAATATATGTGAGAAAAGATAAACTCCACAACACACAAAAGAAAAATGTGTGTATATAACACTTATCTCTATATACATAAATATTTTATCATTGAAATAAGGACATCAATGTGGAGGAAAGTCATTTTCTTGAATTATTTTTCTACAATTTTTTTTCACATGTGTCCAACATAGTTCTTTATTTCTAGTAAAATATTATGGTAATTAGAAAAAAATATCATTACATAAAATGTATGAAAATTATACTTTTTTAGAGCACATGAAAAATACATCATGGCTTTGTTTGACTACAAATAATTAACACAAATAAATTTGTCAAATAGAAAGTGAACATGTGGAATAGATGCTTGGTAAATCCCACTTAGGAACCTTAAGTTGAAGGTCCTTTTAATAAATATCATCTCTTTAAAGGACCTTGATTCAAAGATGAGTTTAAACATAGGGTGCTTGATATAAATATATTTAATAAATATGACATGACTACACTTCAAAATATTATTTTTTAAAAGAAATTTATAATCCATATACTTATACAATTTAAATGAAAGGTTAGTCACAGATGGCATGATTATGATCTTCTAATGATCAAAAAAATTTATTTCGATGTTTTTCATCTTTTTAATCATGTAAATTTTTTTTTTTTTATAAATAGGGTCTACAAATGTTATAACATTTTCTAATTTCATTTAGAGAGATTATAAGGCTAATTATTTAAGACTTATTAATAAAGATCTTTTGGGAAAAAACTATTTATGAACTTTTGAATCAAAATTTGTTGCATAGTTTTATTCTAATTTTTATTTTTAAATATATTTAAAAATTAAAATATAATGACTTTAGTTAGTGATTATTTTAAATAAGTAGAATAAATACACTCAATATGTTACACTCAACTTTAGAAGACTTCATGATTTTCTCATCTTAATATAATGTGGATATAAAAATTTAAAAGCAATACCATCTTTAGGAATGTGTGAATTCTAAAAAATAACGATGAGGAGAAAATAGGGGGTAGTTAAAAAAATTGCTACCACACAATACTTATTGAAACCCTAGTCATTCATAGAGTGTAGCCATGGGTATCCTAGCTTCACATGAAATTGGTCTGACACTGAGATTATATAGAATGATATGTCTAATTATTTTGGTCCAACTTTAAGAGGAAGAGTGATCAAACCTATCATAAGGTGACCAAAACCATAATGATTTTTAAAGTGTTGATAAAGATTTTTTGGAAATTTGGTTGCCACTGATGTCAAAAGGTTTCATTGATATCAAGGGACAATCAAAGATGTAGTGGATCTGGTTTGTGAAGGTTGATGAAGTAAGGAGCATGTTTTTCAAGTGTTCCAAAGTCAATCAAATAGTTGCAATGTTATCATACAATAGTGCTATGTTATTGCAAAATTCACTTCTAGAGGTCTACGGAGGAATTTATCTACAAACATGGGGTTTTCGAGAGGATTAAATTGATGTGGTCTACATGATTAGTGAAGGTGGAATGATCTTAGGATTTTTTTATGTGTACTCTCAGTCTAAACTAGGGTATTATACTAAAACCCTAAAGCTTATAGTCATGGCACTAAACATAATTTATAATTTGTCATTGACTATATATAGGCGATTATCGGTTACTTAAGTTATCACTTAAGTCATTGAGTTCATTGGGTGACTGGCCCCCTCATCCTAGCATTTCAGGTTGACAGGTAGTGTGCATCACATAAACCCCTTACATCATTGTTTGCATTCATAATGTCCAAGCCTTAATCATGATGTACAATATTCTCGCAATGAATATCTAACGGTGTGCATTCATGAATGAAGATCCAACAACTAATGCATCAACTCTTCACATCACAAGTTGTATGCTCACTGGTAAGTGTGTTTGCATGATATAGGATGAAGGTTGATTAATGATAGAAATCAATCTAGCTAAATCAAATGGTGCTCTCCAGCTCATAGCATGTATGGTGGGTTCTTGTTTGGCCTTGTGGTATAGTGGGCTAAGGATATGTGTCCAGTGGGAATAGTTCAATGACAAGCTCTACAAATGGAATATGACGTCAAGGAGGACGTGTGGCATGATATTGTGCCATCATTTCACATCATAGTTGTGAAATTAAAATGAGTTAAGCTTCATGAGATATGTGATGTTGTTGAAAAGTGACATAAGCAGTGGACAAATGGTAGCTACCTACTATCCCGTTGAATTTTTAGTGGGTCCTCATTTGGTTCTATGATATGGCAGGCTTGTGACATGTTGAATCAAAGATAGGTGATGATAGAATATTACATTGCAAAGGAATCTCACATCACAGTTCACTAACCTCATGCGCTATACATATTGGTGATGTGAGATGGAAGAAGTTGGTGGGTCCCCAATTTATATTGGTGATGGAGAGATAAGGTGGAAAAGTGTCTTGATGGACAAGTGATAGTGAATGATTGCATCAAAATGTTTATTCACATAATTGTTGTGAATAAAATGGTGCTAGGTATTATAGAAATGCACAATGAGATAAGATCAACATTGCCAATTAAGAGAACCTCATCCAATGATGATGTTTTAAAGTTATGATGATAAATGGAGAATGAATAATCATGGTGTGAAGACATCAAATCAGCTGAAAAAATTCAAAGGAAAAGATTTCAAATGACTATGTCCATGTGAACAAGGGTTTCGATAGGAAACCAACTCTATGCATAACTTTAATTGGTATAAATACACCAATGAACAATGTAAATGAATATTTTATTTGCAAAATGATGACAGGAACTACAATAGTGATTGGGATCAGAATTAGATCACAAATCAAAGGAATGTATTAAATGCATATCATATTTTAGGGTTTTATAGAGTCATATTTAGAAAACTCAATGAATCAAGGGTTGATAAAAAATTGTGTGAGGGACAATGCAGAGGTAGCTTGCTAAAGAAGATAATATGTAAACCATAGCAAAGGATTTATATGTGTGTATGAATCTTGAGGCAATTGCTATAGGTCGATGAAAGATACAAAATTGAAAAGCAATTTTTTGGCTAGGTGTGAGTTAAAGAAGATGATATAGTGCATGTTATAGAGAGTATCTAAAAATTTTTGAGGTGGAAAGAGAATGCACTAAAAGAATAGGGAAGGTGCAGAGCAGAGTATAGGTTTTCAGAGAATTGGACAATTGCAAATCAAGTTACAACATAGAATTGTATTCAAAAGAATAATTGTAATATCTTGAGATGTAAATTTGATTGGTGGGTGCCACCAGATATCTAGGTAGGTTCTTAGATTATGGAGTGGGTGCTTCCTTGTAGTGTGTGCTCCTAAAAAAGTGAATTGGTGTCTCCTTAGGATTGGTTCCCTTAAACATTGTGATCAAAATGTTTGACTATGAGGCTGGATTAGGACAATAGATCCTAGGAGCATTTCTCATTATTGTTTTTCCCATCTTGGGTTTTCTACGTATATCTTTTTTTATGTGATGCTATGTGTGTGAATTCTTATGTATTTTCTTTTGTTTTTTTAATCAACACTAAAAATATTAAAAGGAATCAATTTTTTAAAGTATTTAGGGCTAGATTTTAAGTTATCTACTGATTCACACCCCTCTTATTAGATTGTTGTGTTCCAACAAGCTCGTGCACATATAAGAACTCCTCATTGATCACATACTCTTGGGATGTGGGGTCCACCTCTATCACAAGGATGGTGTAGGCCAAAATAAAACTATCTTTTGAAGAAGGTAAATCCTTCTTCTGACCTCCACTCATAGTGAGTTCATCCTCCAACTTTATCTTTAGCGAAGGATGTTGAATCCCCATAGAAGAAGTGAAAGTGGAGGAGAAACTAGAGGCAACCACAAAATAAACCACCTTTGTATGAGACATTTCAATGAGCTACAAGAAAGGATGGATGTCTAGGAGGGGCATTAAAAGAGGAGGCTCTATAGAGGGAGTGATGAAGACTTGCACCCTTCTAGGGTGAGCATCATCAAGACCGGCCACATGAGTCAAAAGAAAAGAAAAGGCGATGAGAATCGAGTAAAAAGTAGTAGGGGGAAGCATAATAGTAGAAAAATATATAGAGATAGATGCCACAGGTTTCCCCTCCATCTTCTATAAGGAAACATGTTCCATGGCTAGATCCTTTTACTTTCACTTGTGTTCACACACAAGCAAGTAACGACAGTTGTGAGCATTGGAAGACATGACCTGAGAAGAGATCGAAGGCAAATGTTCAACCAAAAGAGTATCCTTCACAACCATTTTTGGAGGAAGGATGGTGTCCTGGGAAGGATTAGGAGGAGGAAGCACATGAGTATAAACAACCATAGGAGGAGAAAAAGACATAGGCACCTTGACGATGAGCCTCTTCCCATTCGCTACCCTAGGGGTAGGTGGAAGAACAATAGGAGATTGTGGAAGTTGAGAGGCTGGAACAACCCCATGGGAAGATTTCCCCTTTCCATGTGAGTACCATCACACTTCCCATGCAAGGAACATAAGAAAAAGTCAAAGATTGGTGGTCATAGTAGGATGAGAAGCAAAAGTAGATGGAACTGTAGACACAGAAGGAGATGGCTCTAGAGCATGAGCAAGCTTCCCCTTTCCCTTTGGCATGGAAGAAGAGGCAACTTACAACTATGCTATTATAGAGGCTTTTATGGAAATATTATAGGGAGACACTAGATAACTAACCTTCAACACTAAACCCCCAATCTTGTATTTAACATAATCCCTATATAACAAATCTCCCCTAGGAGGGAGAGGTCTAATTGAGATAGGCCAAAAGTGATCCAATGAGAAGCCCCCACATGACACCAATGGTTTATAACTAGTGTCATGCGCCATGTGCACATTTCCTCCATGGGGAAACTTTAAGCATTTATGGACTATAGAGGCATTTTCATTCGTAGAGGCTAGCCAAGGAATGCCTAGCCTGAATCTAAAGAAGTCAAACTCTAGGATCACAACAAATGTCACATGAATAGCCTTGGGTCCTACCAATACTAATAAAGAAATAACACCCATGGAGGAAATAGAGAGTTGATCGTGGGTATGAAGAGTTTTTTGTGACTCTTTGTATCTCTCCTTACGTAAACTATTTATAAATAGATTTTCCTCCATTATCATATTTTCCCAGCTCATCAGATAAATTAAGATGACAATTACGACATTGCCATTAATTTAAGCAAGAATGTGTAATGGGGAAGGATCCTTACTTAGTGGCTCATCATATGAGGTGAAAGTTATATTAGGCATTGTGCTTTCATTTTTAGGAGGGAAAAGTGTGAATGAGACCATGTTCATGTACTTAGATGGAACTAGCTCAAAAGATGCAAAAGATTGTGTTACTAAGTTAGCAAAATGAGAGGGAAATGGATAAGTGTAAATTTGCAAATTTTTGTTAGCCTTGGCCACAAATTTATTAGAATTATGTTTCTTCCCATCAAGAGGGATAGTATCATTGTTGATGTAGTCTTGGATCTCATGATGCAAGTGCACACATTGCTCAACATCATATTTGTGCACTTAGTGTAATTGATAGAATTATTGCACATTGTACCACATAGAATATGACTCAATCAGAGATTGGGGTTCTAGAAATATTATAACTTTATCTTTTAACAATTTTTTTAGAACAAAAATATAAGATAGATAGTTTTTTAATATGCCTATTGCTAGAAAGTGATACTACAGACCAATTATCAAGAGGGAAGTGTGAGGATGAACCCAAAATTGAGCGATCAGATGTTGATATTCATATAGTGTTGCACATAGATGTACAAAGGAAGGATACTTCATCAACACAAACTTTTCTTGCCACTACTGAACTATAATTTCTTGATAAAGACCTTGTGAACATTGAAATTAGGTAAAGGATTTGTGAAAACAACACTTGATAGTGAGCGACAAAGTCATTTACCTTTTGTGGTCCCCTTGCTTACATTGGACAAGATCGAAGAAAGCCATCTTTGGCAAGATATTAGCTTGGAACTACCTTAGGAACTAATTCACCAATTGATTAGACAAAAAGATAGAATTATTTGGTAGATTGGAATACCACTCAAGTGCAGTGTCCTTAAGGGATTGTGGGAAAAGCTTCACCATTAAATCATCATGGTGGAAGAAATTAGTGCACATAGCATTGCATACAAAAATGTGCATCTGAGGGTCTCCATGACCACCATACTTTTCATTTTCTAGAATCTCTATCCCTTGGGGGACAGGAGTGTTTAGAATAGAAATAGATAGAGGACTATGATGAAAGAAATATTGAAGGATTGGTTGAGAAGAAGAGTAAAACAGGTTCACCACCTATTTTTTCATCTATCTCATATTATGCAATAAAGCGTTTAAGATAGGGTTAGAGGATGAAACAAGACCAATGGAAACACCACCAAAAACACCAAAGCCACCAACCCCATACCAATAGAGACCATTCTACTAGGACTAGTATGGGTTCCAAGATTACTAATAGGAGCATTGAGAGTAGAAAAATTGAAACCCAAAGGTACCTTTCTTACTTTAACAATGGGGTCAACTGAGGTCTAGAGGTAGTGTTAACAGAAGAGCCAATTTCAATCATGCATACCAATTCCTTAGGAATTGAGAATTATAGTTGTCTCTTAGTATTCTCAAAGCCAATGTCTAAGATGACGATCAAATTGGTATTCTAGGTTGGGATGTGAGTGTCCACAATGTTTGTAAGGCTGTAGAGAAATTCTATACCTCTCTAGTCCTTGTCCAACATAGCTCTCAATCTATTAACAACCATAGCAGCTTTGGTAAGAGTTTTTTCTTTCTCCAAATACTTCTCGAACTCCCCGCGTCTTCTATCTAGGGAAAGAAGTTGTTCTAAGCAAACCTTGAGAGCATCATCTTCCTCCACAAATGAAGTGAAAGGAAAAGTAGGAGGGGTAGGAACATGTGTAGCAGCTTCTCCAAAGGGGCTAGGGAATCTGGTAGAAATTCCTGAAATTACTTCCTCAAAGGTAGGATTAGTGACCTTCTTAGATTCCATCCCTATATGTCACAAAAACATTCTTACCATGTGCTTAAAGGTTTTATACTGAGTTGTAAATATCACAAATATTTATGACACACAAATCTATAATGCACACAAGAAACAAGAGAAAGATTTCCAACAAGAAGGAATGCAAAGAAGAACTTCACATCATGTTCACCAAAAAAGTAGAGTAGAGGGGTTCATCTCCCCCAAGACTCTAGGTCATAGGAGAGCCTCAAGGAATGAATTTACCTAAACTAACTTAGATTGACTAATGAATTAAGAAAGGAAAGATGAGCTAAAAAGGAAGGAAAAATAGGACCTTTTTTCCCTTCTTCTAATGGCATGTGTTTTTGAAAACTAGGTGAGCAGACTGCAAGGGTCTCGAATTGCAAGTTAGACAACTCTATGTCTAAGGATGACATGGGAATTGGACTTCAACATGCCATGTTGGAGTCTTAAGGATGCACTAGCATCCTGTACAGATAGAGGGTCAGATGATGGGTATGTGCGGGATCATGGTGGGCCAAAAAGTGGCAATATGATGGGTATGTGGCTGATGACTATTTTTTTACCCAAAATTGATGAAACAAAAAGGGTTTTTAAAGGATATTCTCAGATTTCCACTAATATAAAGTATGCTTTATTTTGAATTTAATAAGTAATTATTATTTATTTTCTATTCAAATTACAACTAAAGTCCTAATTGATAGGCTAATTGAAAAACATCTATAGATTTCAAATGGTGTGATATTTTTTGAATCCAAAACATGTATCACATTCTATGCTTCACATACTATAGGATTAAAAAAAGAAAATTTTAATTTCATGAAGTTTTGACCAAGTTAAGGTGGTTAGACATACAAGTTTTTATATTTTTTTAAAAGTTGTAATAAAATTTTGTAATTAATTATTTACTTGGAAAATAATTACAAAAAAATATGCATCACATCGGGCCATGACTCATATACTTATATCTAAAATATTATAAAAAAATATTATCATTTTATTGGTTAGGGTGGTCAGATAGACACCTACTTCTTATTTTCCCCTGAAATTTAAGTACCACTACATTTCAAATTTTCACCAAATAGATTTTTTTTTTAAACAAACCTAGTAGTTTAGAAACTACATTCAATTTTCTACATATTCTATTTTTACATATTTTTGAAATAATAAAGATAACTTATTCAAATTTTTACGTCAATTTTCCTAACTCTGATTTTTCTGAATTTTTTGCCACTTAAGGGCCTATTTTTTCCATGATGATCCTGCACATACCCTGATAGTAAAAAATACTCAAGGTTTATTTATGACCTAGATATTGAAGTTTTGTAGTATAATAATTAGTATAAAAATACATAAACAAGCAGTACTACAAGAAGAATACTTATAAATCTATTCTAATTATGAAATGATAAATAAAGAGAGAAAGCTAGATTCAACTAACATGTGGTCTAGTTGCATCTACACACATAGAAATGGGAAAAGTGTTGGGCTTCTCTACTATAAGCACTCAAGGCTGATATAGGAAAGTGAAAGAATGGAACCAAAACAACAAGAAGATAGAGCTTCATAAACCTACAATGATGATGGTGGGTATGTGCAGGATCATCATGGAAAAAGCAGGCCCTTAAGTGGCAAAAAAATTAGAAAAATCAGAGTTAGGCAACTTGACGTAAAAAATTGAATAAGTTATCTATATTATTTCAAAAATGTGTAAGAATAGAATTTATAGAAAATTGAATGTAGTTTCTAAACTACTAGGTATGTTTAAAAAAAAAATCTATTTGGTGAAAATTTGAAATTTCAATGCAGTACTTAAATTTGAGGGAAAAAATGAAGTAGGTGTCTATTTGACCACCCTAACCACAATAAAATGATAATATTTTTTTATAAGACTTTATATATAAGTAGAGGACTCATGCCCTGATGTGATGCATATTTTTTGTAATTTTTGAAGTAAATAATTAATTATGAATTTTTATTACAACTTTTTTAAAAAATATAAAAATCATGTCGACCCCTTTAAAACTTAATGAAATTCATTTTTTTTTTTCCTATATTATGCAAAGCATAGAAAGGGACGCATGTTTTGGATTCAAAAAATGTGATACTGTTTAAAAGCTATAAATGTTTTTCAATCAGCTTATCAATCAGGACTTTAGTTGTAATTTGAATAGAGAAAAAATAATAATTGCTTATTAAATTCAAAGTAAAGCATAATTTATGTCAGTGTAAAGATGAGAACATCCTTTAAAAACCTTTTTTGTTTCATCAATTTTGGGTTAAAAAATAGTTGTCAGCCACATACCCATCATATTGCCACTTTTTGGCCCATCATGATCCTACACATATCCTAGTGTTGAAGTGAAGAGGCACTATAGAAACCAAGCATAAAGAAGGTAGTAGCAAGATAGAGAGAGAGTGAAGTAAGAAGTGTTGCAAGAATGAGAGAATTACCTTGAGAGAATGAAGAAATGTGTTAGAGAATGCAAGAGAGTGTAAGAGAGTGATGGAATGAAGTTTGAATGGATAAAACAAAGGATAAGAGAAATTTTTCATCAGTCAAGATTCAACAAGATATATTACTTCTATGAGCAATCAAGAAGCGTAATGTTTCTATAAATTATAGAGGTGAGTATGTGTAGGATCATGATGGGCCATAAAGTGGCGATATGATGGGTATTGTAGGGTATGTGGCTAACAACTTTTTTTACCCAAAATTGATGAAATGAAAAGGGTTTTTAAAGGAGATTCGCAACTTTCCACCAATATAAATTATGCTTTAATTTGAATTTAATAAATAATTATTATTCATTTTCTGTTTGAATTATAACTAAAATCCTGATTGATAGGCTGATTGAAAAACATCTATAGCTTTCAAATGGTATCACATTTGTTGAACCTGAAACATGCATCACATTCTATGCATTGGATACTATAGGATTAAAAAAAAAAAAAAAATTCATGAAGTTTTGACCAAGTTAAGGTGGTCAGACATGAGTTTTATATTTTTAAAAAGTTGTAAGAAAAAAAACATAATTAATTATTTACTTTGAAAAAAATTACAAAAAATATGCATCACATTGGGACATGAGTCCTCTACTTATATATAAAATCTTATAAAAAAATATTATCATTTTATTCTAGTTAGGGTGGTCAAATAGACACCTACTTATTTTTTCCCTAAAATTTAAGTATTATTGCATTGAAATTTCAATATTTTTCCAAATAGATTTTTTATTTTAAATAAACCTAGTAGTTTAGAAACTACATTCAATTTGCTACAAATTATATTCTTACATATTTTTGAAATAATATAGATAGCTTATTCAAATTTTTATGTCAAGTTACCTAACTCTGAATTTTATGAATTTTTTGCCACTTAAGGGCCTATTTTTTCTATGATGATCCTGCACATACCTAGGCAGGAATCTATTAAGATGGGAGCACAGATCGTGGACCTCTACATAGTGCACATGTGTCCTTGAAAAAAATTTCTCCACCGACACAAAATGATAGGGACATGTGGGAAAATCAGGATGAAGGTGGTGGGTTTTTGCATCATCGAACTTGTAAAGCTGATGTAAGGGTAAATTAATGGGAAGTTTTCCTAGGTGAAAATTTATACCATTACAATTACAATTTTTTTCTTAGTTGTTTATATGTTTTCTAGGAATAAATATGATTTATTATTCTTAATGTTACATTTTCTATCTTGATGATGTGTTAATTAATTATTCTATGTGAGAATTTCCAAGATTGTCTCAAAGTGCATTTGAGTAAATAGTTTAACATTTCATGTATATATATCTTTATCAATTACAAATTGTTTCAATTATTTTCTATCATGAATACTTTGGCATATTTAATTCTACATTTTATTTATCATAGAGTCACACTTATGGTTTTCAAGTGTATTCTTATTGTCATGTTTCAATTTTCAAACATGTTTGTGTTGAACTTTGACTCTTTTTACTTTCTTATTTGATCAAAGCAAAAAAAAATAGTATCTTATCCTTCCACCACACCATATAAAATTGTTCCATAGAAAAATGACCCCTTGTCATTTTCATGGCCTTTTAGGTCTTGTTTCATGGTATTTGTCTATTTTTCTCTGATTTTATGTTGTAACATGGCTTGAACATGCATATTTAGGTATTAAAATTAAAATAACAATGTCTTGTGAAGGTGTTGTGAAGTGTTGTAAGAAATTTCTACATTCTTCTAGAATCTATTTATTACAATTCACCTAAAAATTCCCTTTTTATTCATCAACAAGTCCTATTTTGAAGTGTTGTGAAGTCTTGTAACAAGATTTCACACTTTTCTAGGCACATCTTCACTATTTATCCCTTTCTTATGACTTATTTGACCCCTTTGTGCTCTCATATGCTTTAATTAAGTGTATTTTTTAATGCAATCCTGCTAAACAACATTATAAGAAACATAATTCTCGACACCCATTTTTAGGTCCTAGGTGGGACCCATTTGCCATGGGTGGCAAATGAGTCCCCCTTGGCTCCAAATTCAAAATATTTTAAAATTCCTTTTGGGTTTTTATACAAAAACACTTAATGTCAACCTATGATGAGGTATGAATGGTTAACTAAGGCACAATATTGTATAAATAAGTGTTTTTACATCCATTTCAACCCCCATTCCATTGCATCTCCCCATTCTCTCATGCATTCACCCATTCATCAAATTCACTCAAGCATTCAAGCATTTACATCATCAAGTCAAGCATAGATCAAACATGTTGGAGCCACCATTGACATATCTTTAGATTTCTGCAACAAGGGTTTGGTGAGTATTTACATTTGCATGTTGTATATTCATCATTCTCTTTCCATTTCATTTATATTTCTATTTCAAGGGTTTGATTACCAAAGTGGGCTTTGACCAAGGCAAACCCCTATATGCTAACCCTCAATACTTTTTCCCCTTTTCATTTCTTTGTTTATGCAGATTTTATCAAATGGGAAGGTGAAAAAAGGTGTCCATATCCCATCAAAGTCAATCAAGGTGTCTAAATCCCTATTTCAAGCTCAGAGAGAGTTTACAGGTTGCAAATTTAGATTCGGGGAATCTTCAGAAACATAATTGCAGATCATAAGACACAAAATATTGTCAAGAAGTCTATGTTTTCCAGAAGATTACTCATTCACCATTGATGGTGAATCAATCCCATTTATAGGCTTAAACAATGATTTTTGTAGATTTGGATACCAAATTCCCTAAAATTGGCTCTGACACTTTCTGGCAAAAAACTGACTCATTCGCCCAGAATGGTGAATCAGTCCTAGTGAGCATTTTTGATATCTTCTACAAGTTTTTAGAGCCTCATTCCACTCTCTTCTAACTTCTAGGTACTCATCTCCAATTGGGTTACTTTTTGTTACATTTTGTTTACATTTCTAGTCAAATCGTTTGAATACACATTGTGTTTTCTAGTACTTTTGCATTTGGTTAGAATACATTGCTTAGTGGCCTTAATTTTCATTAATTTTCTAGTATTTAAACACATCCACACACACACCTCCACACCCCTTTTTCCATTTCTTCTAATGAGAACATAAGCATATTGGCCCACCTTTCTCCTTCTAGGTGAAAAACCATAGGAGTTATAGAAAGCAAGTAGGTGCAAAAAATGTATGTTTCATTTTGATGAACCTACTGTCTGAATCCCTCTTTTCTCATTTTGGAGTCCATTAATCATTCTAGAGTTTCTTGCCTTGCATTTTGCATTAGTTACCTTGCATTCTAGATTTTCATTTTTGCATAAGTAACAATACATGATAGGTTGCATTTTTTTTGTATCTTTAATCATTGAAAAGTTTTAAAATTCTACATTTTTCACATAGCTCTACATCTTAGCACTCAGAATTCATAAAAATCAGTCACAAATTTCTGAAAATTTTGCAAAAAGTTCATATTGGGACTCATTCGCCACCTTGGACGAATCAGTCCCTTCTAACCCCTGAAACAACATTTTAGAAAATAGAGAAAAAAAATTTTAGGATTTTTTTGGTACCTTAACCTATATTTATTAGTTAGTTAAGTTTCATTTCTGCAGCATGCATTTCATGATATTTTGCATAAATTAGCTCCTTTCATGCATTGTTCAAATTCAAATTATGCATTTGCAACATTTCATTTTTCAGATTATTGCATAGTGTCATCAATAAATTACTTTGTTTGAATCTAAAAAGTTATATTTCATCCTATGTCTTTATATGGCATTGTTAGAAATAGACATTATTTACATTTATGGCACTTAGACTTTTGCACTCTTCATTTTTTGCATTAGTTCCTAGCTCATTTAAATCAACTTCATTACACAACGACAACAAAAAAACACAAACATTAAAAGAACCAATTCAAACAAACATAACATCTATGCTCTTTAGTAGTGATGATTTTGAAATGTTAGATGAAGCCTTAGATGACTTTCTCTCTTCTAAATCATCCACTAAATATTTTCCCCAAAAGGATGCATGCATCGATAATCATGATAATCATAATTATTCTTGTCCTAGTATCTCTCCCATTGGTAATGAAGATATCTTGATGAAAGAAGACACAATCATTGAAGATCATGAAAGTCTTGCTTTACTTACTTCTACTCCCCCTTGCAACAACAATATGACACACAAATCTGAAATCATTGTCATTGCCTTACCAAGTCCACTTTCATCTCCCCATACCTTCCCTACTTGTGGCAATCCTTTAGTGGATACAGATACAATCCTGAATGATCATTAAAAACACATTTGTGTGGAGGATATGATTGAGAGCTATGAAAATCCTACTTGCCCCACTCAAGAAGACATTATAGGACATGTTGATATAGATAATCATGACTATCCACCCTTTTCTTCTTTTACCATCTTCTTTACACATGAAGAAGATAATTTAGTGTTAGAACATATCAGTAGTGAAACTCATGAAAAATTTATGGGTAACCATGAAACTCTTAGTTATCCTTCTCTTGATGCCTCTCCTATGAGCGATGAAGCTATCTTGCCAAATCCAATTATGATATGTGATGAACATATTTCCTCTCCTCCTAGGGTCAATATTATGGCACATAAGAATGATATCTTAGTAATAGCCAACATCCAAATAGAGCCTCCTATCCTCCCTTTTGATACTCAAACAAATTCGACCCTTAATCATCACCCTATGAAAGCTCACACTATACCTCACCTCATTCTTCCAAATCATAGTCTTCATGTTATCCTTTGATAGCCATCAACCCATCCAACAAACCTTCACTCAACATCCATATTATCACCAACCATTTTTCCAAGAAACCTTTAACCTTGTTACATCCCAAATCAATACAGAAATAACATTAGTTGCTGCTCCTTGCAATGTAATAGTTATAGGATCATAGCATTCTCACTATTACATGTTTTGCATCCCTTGCAAGGAGTAGCATACCATCATCCACTTTAGGCTCACCCTTTTCCTACACTAAGTGTGGGGCAAAGGGTTAGACAACCTTATCCTCTGTATGTCACTTGTCATTGTCTCTTTCAACTACTCGTTAACTTTTCATGAACATGTAAGAAAAAGCTTGAGATGTGAACAACATGTCTTAAGATTGAATCACATGTGACATACTCCCTTTCTTTGTCTTTCATTTTCTTTGACATTCAACACAACAAAACTTTGACACATATGACTTGGCATAGGGATTTCCACGTTGGCTCTCATGTCTTGTTTTCTTTTCACTTTTTCTTTCCTTCTCTACTTTAAAGTAATTGTGCACAGAACGATGTGTAGCAATTCCTTTAAAGTGGGTGGAATACATTACCATAATTCAATTTCATTCATGGTTCTTAGAGTATCATTGTCATTTATGTGATGTGTTTGTAACTTTGTCGATGACATTGGGTATGACGTCCTTCATAAGTGTGATCTATCTTAGCATATTACATTCCTCTTGGTGGCTTGATGCAATGCACTACATCCCCTAAGTTGTGAATATACTATTCTTTGATTGGTCCTCTCTTGGAGACATTAGACACAATGTTCCCTAAGTGACTGACCTTGCATGAAGTTAACAAGACTCCTTTGAAAATTCATAACATTTTTACATTTTGCACCTTTTTTCCACCTGGCATAACACAACTTGCATGACTGTGGTACCTTTCTTTTTGTTCATGAAACTTTCCTTATGGTGCCTTGTTAAAGTTATCAATAGGTATAACTTTAATATGGTTGAGTAGGAAGCCCACCTAGTGGCATGACTTTTCCCCAGAGCCACCTTTGTGTTTATGAGTGCATACCAACTAGTGTATGTATCTTACTATTTTGGGCTTTCTCCCCTTGTGGAAAACTAGTTTTGTGGCCCTAGAGTGAGTACATTTGGGCCTTCTCACTTGACTGACTATCATGTGTTATGTCGCCCCAGAGTTAGTACACATTCTCTTTTTCAAACAATCGGCCTAGATCTAATCCACAACTAGTTGGATTATCGATCGAAGCTTCATCCAATTTATTTCAACACTTGTGTGTTCCTTTGTTTTTATGTTTATTTTTCCATGGGATCCTCATCCTAGGGGCTTGATCATCCCTCTTGATTGTTATCATTCCATTTTTCTAACATAAGTGCATTCAAACCCTCCCCTCAATGTTCATGGCTACTTTAGTGTGAGTTTGAAGCAGGTTCATCCTCTCATTAAAGTGGGGGCTAAATGTTCCATAGAAAAATGGCCCCTTCTCATATTCATGGCCTTTTAGGCCTTGTTTCATGGTATTTTTCTATTTTTCTTTGATTTTATGTTGTAACATGGCTTGAACATGCATATTTAGGTATTAAAATTCAAAGAATGACATAATGTGAAGGTGTTGTGAAGTCTTGTAAGACATTTCTACATTATTCTAGACTCTATTTATTACAATTCACATAAAAATCACCTTTTTATTCATCAAGAAGTCCTATTTTGATGTCTTGTAAAGTCTTGTAACAAAATTTCATGCTTTTCTAGGCACATCTTCACTATGCTTTTCTAGGCACATCTTCACTATTTATCCCTTATGATTTATTTGACCCCTTTATGCCCCCATATGCTTTAATTAAGTGTATGTTTGAATGTAAGCCCGATAAACAACATTAAATGCAACATAATTCCCAACACCTATTTTTAGGTCCTAGGTGGGACCCATTCGCCATGGGTGGCGAATGAGTCTCCCTTGGCTCCAAATTAAAAATATTTTAAAATTCCTTTTGCATGTTTATTCAAAAAGCCTTGATGTTAGCCGGTGATGAGGTATGAACGGTTAACTAAGGCACAATATTGTATAAATAAGTGTTTTTACATCCATTTAAGCCCCTATTCAATTCCATCTCCCCATTCTCTCATGCATTCACCCATTCATCAAATTCACTCAAGCATTTAAGCACTTACATCATCAAGTCAAGCATAGATTAGACATCTTGGAGCAGCCATTAACATATCTTCAGACTTCTCCATCAAGGGTTCGGTGAGTATTTACAATTGCATGTTTTGTATTCATCATTCTCTTTCCATTTCATTTCTATTTCTATTTCAAGGGTTTGATTACTAAAGTGGGGTTTGACCAAGGAAAACCCCTATATCCTAACCCTCGATACTTTTTTCCCTTTTCATGTGTTTGTGTATGCATATTTTGTCAAATGGGAAGGTGAGAAAAGGTGTCCATATCCCATAAAAGTCATTCAAGGTGTCTAAAGCCCTATTTCAAGCTTGGAGAGAGTTTACAGGTTATTTTTTGTAGATTCAAATATGGGGAATCTTCAGAAATAGAATTGTAGATCATAAGCTATAGAATTCTGTCAAGAATTCTCTATTTTCTAGAAGAGGACTCATTTGCCATTTATGGTGAATCAGTCCCATTTCTAGGCTTGAACAGTGATTTCTATAGATTTGGAAACCCAATTCCCCAAAACTCGTTTTGACACTTTCTAGAAAAAAATGGACTCATTCGCCCAGAATGGTGAATCAGTCCTAGTGAAAAAAAATTTATGTCTTCTACAAGTGTTCAAAGCTTCATTCCACCCTCTTCTAGCTTCCAGGTACAAATTTCCAATTGGGTTACTTTCTATTATAGTTTTTTTACATTTTTAGTCAAATAGTTTGAATGCACATTGTGTTTTCCAGCACTTTTGCATTTGGTTAGAATACATTCCTTAGGATGCATTTTCATTAAGTTTCCAAAATTTAAACACATCCAAACACACCTCCACACCCCTTTTTTCATTTCTTCTATGAGAACATAAGCATTTTTGGCCCACCTTTCTCCTTCTAGGTGAAAAACCCTGGGAGTGATAAAAAGTAAGTAGGTGCCAAAAATCAATGTTTAAAAAATATTTAAGATAATATTTTTTAATTTATATTTTATTTTTATTTTGTCTCCTACTTACTTGTGTGAATCAATTCTATATTTTTTGTGGAATCTTAAGAGAAAAAGTGTAATGTATGTTTATATAATCATATATCTATAGTTGATAGGTTACATATACATATTTCCCAATCATGGGGATTCATCTTCAGAGATATAAACAAGTTTTATATCACAATTTCATTTACATACTTGTAATTATTGGAAAAACTAAAAATCTAGTTAAATGTTATCGTATGGTTTAGGACATAGAGCATACCCATTTTCCAGTTGTTTCATTCAAGGATAACCCTAGAGATCTCAATGCAAAGGAGAAAGAGACATTACAATAGGGATGTACTAGGGGTTGATTGTAAACTAATGAGGGTTTCACCACCAAACTATGGCTTGGAAAAATGTATGAAATGCAAGATCTAATGATTAAACTCAATGATGCAAGAAACTTCACTAAATGAAATAAATATGCAAATAAATCAGAACAAAATGTTGGAAAATTATAGAGGATCACCTAGAAATTTGATAAAGCTTGAATGGAGGCCTAAAATGTTGAATAATCTGAGATTTAGGCCTACTGGGACTCATTCACTAGTCTGGGCGAATCACTTCCAGATTAAGGTTTCTACACAGGAACAAATTTCTCGAAAAAGGGTATCCAAAACTATAAAAATCTCAAAATTGACCTAAATTGGGACTCATTCACCAATCAGGGTGAATGAGTCCAATTAGGGGCTTTTGGAATTTCAAATTCTAAATCTAGTCTTCAACTTTTTCTCTTTTTGTTCCACTTTGTCTCTGAATCTAAAACTCTAATTTCGGGGTTGTAGGTGACCTTTTAGTGAAGATTACAACCTTGCAAATGAGGAGACAATTCAACAACTTTCTCTAAGCTTGTAACCTAATCTTCAATGATCCTTCATGCTCCAAGACACCTAGATCTATAATCACACATGTAAAGAGAAGAAAAACTTGTTGATTTGTTAGTGAATAGGAGTTTTCCTTGGTCAAACCACATTTAGGTAATTATACCAAATGTTGAAACAATGAAATAAGGACATGAAACATGAAATATGAAACATAGAACATGAAATTAAAACAATGATACCTTGAATGATGAGTTGTAGATGATGTCTTGTAAATCTGCAACTCAACATGAAATGGCCATGAAGGATGTAGATCTTGATCTTGACAATAGGTGTAGAACAATGCTCAATCTTGGATCTTCAATGCTACATCACAACACTAGCTCAATAACAGGTTTGATGCTTGATATCTTTATTTTTTTAAGAAAAAGGGGGTTAAAACTTTATTGAACTCAATAAATTAACAGTAGATAAGGATCAGGGGACCCGTAAGATCTGAAAAAAGGAAAACACCAAAACAACCATCTAAAAAAAAAACCACCATCCATACAACCACCGACATCTTATCCCTCCATATCATCAGTGATGATCCTCTCTAAATCATTAACATGGTTAGGGGATAATTATATCCACCCCTCAATCCTCCAATCATCCTCATGCTTTGAAGCCCATTTAGCCAAATAGTCATCAACCCTATTCCATTCTCATAGAATGTGGACCAAAGACACCACTTCCAATGTAGAGAACCTCTGCAAAATTTGTCAAACCACCAACACAATCTACTTATTAAGCTCAACCACCTTTTGGTTGAGCAACATATTAACAATAATTTGTGAATCAAATTCACAAATAATATTTCACCAACCCAAGGAACAAGCACACTCAATAGACCAGAGAATCACTAACCCTTCCATAAAGTTGTTATAATTCCACCCTTTATGGATGGAGAAAAATAAAATGACAAAACCAGAACAGTCTCTACTAACCCCACCAATCCTAGCAGGCCCAAGGTTACCCCTAGAGGAACTGTTAGAGTTAATCTTTAGAAAATCTGTCAGAGGAGGTAACCATCTTCCAACCCTTTGAACCTTATTTTTAGCCCTCCTTCCTCTTCTAACACAAGAAGAGACCGAAGTCAACCCTTGCAAGCCCAATCTATTCACAATCTCATCACCACTTCTTTCCAATGAAAAAGCCACTTCACATTTGACTTCCACAATCTCTTGGATCATACTAACAATTATGTGAAAAACCTATTGAACCATCATCCATCTCCATGAAAAATCCTATGATTCCTTTCCAACCAAAATTTCTAAAGGATGAATGTAGGACCAATGCTCCACACAATCTAAAGAACTCAACAAGGGAAGATGTATAAACATAAGGATGTTTCCAAACACACCACCATAAATGCTAGAGTAGCATAGAATAAAGGCTATGGAAAAAATAATGGGAAGAATCGTCCTCACTACAATCACACAGAACACACATAGAGGGACCTTGGAATCCCTACTTATGAAGATTATCTCATGTCAAACATCTATTCCAAGCCGAATTCCACACAAAAAAATTACACTTTGGCCATGAAAACTTGTTCCACACATGTTTCCACCAAGGGACTTCCACCCCCCAAACTTATGAGACAACAACAACTAATATCCACTAGCCATGGTGAAAAACTCCTTAGGATTCAGGCTCCAAGCTAGAATATCCTTATCCCTAAGGGAACTACATTGTCTACCAAGAAAAATATTTTGAAGCACAACACAATCCTCCTCCAACTTGAGAACAAGATAATTGCAAGGATCCTTCCACCTAGCCACCTCCACCTACCCACATGGATAAAAATTCTTAAAATCACTCACCCTTGACCAACCATCCTCCAAAAAGTGTTGACACATATTCACCAAATTAGGATACTAATGCGGAATGGGGGAAAAACCATCCCAAGAATCAAACCTAAAGAGAGCCTCAACCCACTATGAAATATCTAGAACAAGCCCTCCTTGATCAATGCACCCCTTTCTTAAGTATTCTCCAAATCATATAATCTTTCCCAACTAGAGGAAACCTAAGAAGCTCCTCCTTCTGAAACCCTAGAAGGTACTTGTGAGATAAAATCCTCACCTAGATATGATTTTTCTCCATACACCACCTCCAGTAAAACTTTGTAGCCAAAGCCAACCCAGACCAAGTCACCTACTGTAATCCAAGACCCCCCAACTACCTTGGGCTACACATAATGTCCCACTTTACCAGGCTCCACTTAGATGAGGACAAGCTACCCACCCATAAGAATTGTCTAGCCAGAGAGTCCAAATTCTTCACAAACCCAATTGGAGCCACCTCTAACATGCACCTATAAATAGGACGAGCTGAACATGGCCAGGAAAGGAAAACCATCTATGAGTCCAATGATTAAACTTCAGATGAAATTTTCTAGAATATTCTGCCATGAATCCCTATGAAGTCTATCAATAGAGATAGGAATACCAAGATAAGTTAAAGGGAGAGAACCAATATAGAACCTCAAGATATGGGATACCTTTGATGAATAAGCCTTAGAGTATTGAAGAAGAAAATGAAAGATTTATCTTCATTAATCGTTTGACCAAAAGCAACAAGGTATATATCCAAAGCCTTGCAAAAATTTGTAGCTTCTGTAATCTTGGCCAAACCCATCAAGGTAGTATCATCCACAAATTTTAGATGAGATTGAGGAGGGAAACCATTTCACCACCTCCATCCTTGGATAAAATCCAACTCCACAATACATTTTGCCAGTCTCCCTAGGCCTTCTATGAGATGATCCCCTTGATGAAGACCCCTAGAATCACTAAAAAGAGAGGAAGTCTCACCATTTATCAACAATGAGAATGAAGTGGAGGTAACACAACACATAACCCACTAGACCCACTCCTCAGCAAAACCAAAAGCAATAATAATTTTCTACAAGGACCACTTCACTCTATCATAGGCCTTTACCATATCCAGCTTGATGAACATAGCCTTTCCTTTTGAGGATTGCATAGAATGAATGGTATCAGTAGCAATGACCACCCCATCTAGAATTTATCGATCCTCCACAAAACCACTTTGTTCCTTAGACATATTCCCTCTAAGCCATCACTTCAACCTTTCAACAATTAGGTTGGAAATGATTTTATAAACCACATTAAAAAGGGAAATGGGTCTAAATTGACTCAGATGATCTGCTCCCTCACATTTTGGAATGAGAGCAAGGAATGTAGAGTTTAAAGACCACAACATCTACTTATTTATTGAAGACTCACGAACCACCTCCAAAAGATCCAACTTAATGGTATCCCAAAATTCTTGATAAAATTCAATCAAAAAACCATTAGGGCCTGGGGCTTTCCTTTTCTTCATCTGGAAAATGATAGCCTCTAATTTCTCCAGTGAGATATTGATCAAAAGATGCTCATTCATCTCCCTAGTGACTAAAGAGGGGATACAAGAAAGAACTTGTTTTCTTCCTCCAAACCACCTTGAGATTCCCCTCTAAATAAAGAAGCAAAGAATTGTGAAGCTTCTCCAGACATATCCTGCAAAGAAGATAAATGCTCACCCTTGTCATTCACAAGAATAGGCATAGAATTACCATGACTCATGGCCTTCATCGAGTTGAAGAAGAAAGTGGTGTTTTTGTCTCCCTACTATAACCACTCAACTTAAGCCTTTTGTTTCCAACAAATTTCCTGGCATAGATCACACTCTTCCACAGATTTTAGAGCACATGCCTCCTTCCTAAGTAAATCCTTATAAAGATCAAACTCCCTTATCTCTCGAATGATGACATCCAAGTCAACTTGAGCAGCAATCTTAGCATGAAAAATATTGCCAAAGCACTGCCTATTCCACCCTTTTAGTTGATATTTTACATATTACAACATTTTAGAGAAAGAATGCATAGCAGTGCCAAAGGAGGTCTTCCACTCCACCAATTAGCCACATGCATTTGTAAAGAAGAATATCTTAACCACATAAGCTAAAACTTGAAAGATGGGGACCAAGCAACACGAGCCGAAGTAGCAGATAACTTAATAGGCCAGTTATTTGATCCCCTCTAGTCCAAAATATCCAAGCAAGTAGACAACCCTCCACCAACCCAGAAACATGACACTAAGAAATGGTCAAGTCTCTTAGCAATACAACTCTCCCCCAAACTCCTATTGTTCCAAGTAAACTGACCATTCTGAGGCTTAATGTCAACCAAATTCAATGTAGAAATGCTATCTCAAAAAAGGAAAGAAGAGGGCTCCAATATCATAATACCACCCTTCTTCTCATCCAACTCAATAATGTCATTGAAATCACCCGCAATAATCTAAGGGAACAAAGGAGCAAGGCTCTGAACAAAAATAATATGAGACCAAAATAACCACTTACCAGAAAAATCAATAGGTGCATAGATGTTTGAGAGAAGAATAGTTTCCCCCAACTCCAACTTGAAACAACCACAAAAATGGAAGAATTGGAGGACAACCACCAAATAGGATGAATCTTCAATGGGTCCCATAGGAAAGCCATGCCCCCTGCATTACCAAAAGCCCCAATACACTAGAAAATGCCTCGCCCCCATAGCTTAGGAAACAAACCAATCATACCTTGAACAGTTAACTTATTCTCTTGTAAAAACAAAATATTAGGAGAATGAGTTCTCAACAAATCACGAACAATATTTTGTTGAGGGCCACTATTCAAGCCCCTTACATTCTAGGAGAGGAAAATCATTTTGTACGATTAGAAAAATGGGAATCTAGGGTCTTAAAAGACCCAGAATCCACCAAAGTCTCCCCCATCAGCTTTATTTTCTCCAAAACCTTCTTTCTCCCAACTTTAGAAGACTTCTCAGCAACCCCATTCTTTAAGTATTTCTGAAAATTCCCAATGAAGGAGAAGCCTTGCTGCTTTTTACCAACTCTGACCCCACTTTCACCAATGGCGTAGAGATCTCTCCCTCCCCCATCTTTCTATCCAAAAGAGTCTCAGATCTCCCATGAACCACCAAACTTAAATATGTTTCCATTTGCAAATCCCCAATCTCTTGAGAAGTTTGCTTGTGATCTGGAATAATTCCTTCTTGAACCTTTTGTGAGACACCCTAATCCAAAAAAATAATTCCTGAATTCACCTCCCGTTGACTAATATCATCCAACACCTCAAATCTATTAAAGGTATCTCCTACCTAGTGCTCCTTAAGAGTCCTCTTTTGACCCCAGTTCCTATTACATGCCTTAGCAGGAATAAAACCCTCCACACCAACAACCTCACTAGGCATGGGTTCATTTCCTTTTTCAGCCTTATGGGGATTGCAAGGAGGATGAGTTGCCTGAGACCTAGAAGATTTAGACTTTAGGTATCTCCTCTATAGATGGCCATATTCTTGACAAAGACAAAAATGAAAGGGAAATGTCTCATAGTTAAGTTGTTACACCCAAGAGCATGAACCTGCATTAATTTCCAAAGAATATGGAATAGGGTTATTTAAATCCATTTCAACACAAATGAGGGAAAAAGTCATTACCTTTCTATCCTGAGTTTCTTGAGAAGGACCCATTATTTTTCCCAATAACAAAGGAACTCGATGCAAAATTTTATTACACCAATATTCAACTAGAAATTTGGGGAGACGAACCCACACCAGAACCTGATTCAGAAGCTCCTCTGAAGGATCAAAAACCTACATGACATGGTTTAATAAATAAACCAACCTGGTTGTGGAAATAAGGCCCACCTTCAAACACTCTATTGTGATCCGTCATGCAATTAAATGTCACCATGAAGTAACCATTTTCTAACAACATTATTTCCATCTCACCCTCCAAGGACCAAGTTCAATGAGCACACAATTCCAAAAATTGGAGTGAAACCCTCATTCCCAAAAAATTGCAGAGTAAAGCATGGTTCGAGAAAAAATCAATATGCTCTACAATCAATTCAGGTTGAATGAACAACACTGGCCTATTGTTGGTACATTCCAGGAAACTATTTATGTTCACTATATGAGAAACACCAACCAAAATGAATCCACCATTACTTGAATAATTTGAAAACAAGCTATTATTAAAAACCATCAGTGAATGATTCAGAGAGGAAGCTCCAAATGCAACTCAAAAATCTAGAGGGGATTTGACCCCTATTGTCTCCCCCAGAGCCATTCTAAAGAAAACTCAAAGACCCTACCCAATCAAACAAGATTCCACACCCTCACAACATAGGCTAGCCAAGGCCAAACCTAAAAAAATTGAAACTTAAACCAATTGAACAGGCAATAGCAGCGACCAATTATTGAATCACAAATAGAAGATAATGCTTATAAAAAATGATCCTCCCCACTAGCATAACCCCAAACACCAAAAAGCATAAGAAAACATAAAAAAAAACCCCTAGAGCAATAAAAAAACCCACCCATTAGTATAATGAAGAAAAATGAAGGTGAATAGCAAAGTAGAATTGACATGCATTGAGGGGATGGCCCTCATGTAAGCCACACTGCATCACTCGTACACATCCCAGGTAGTTCCATAAGCTCTCATGCTTGATATGCTTGACATGATGATGGATCTTGAATTGCTACAATAATTGATGGAGATTTCTACCCTTGAATGCTTTAAAGCTGGCTATGAATGGTCTCGTGAACTCAAACTTGCTATAAGGATGCTCATTCAACTTGCTAGGTGATCTCTTGAATGCTTAGGTAAAAATGAGTGAAAGAACCTTGTAGAAGTTGTCAAAAACAAGTTCAGATTCCAAGAACACCTGCATGCAAAGAGATACCTGTCACAGGGAAGAGAATGGAGAAAAAAGCAAGAGAGGGTTTGAAGCTCTGTAATATGAAAGATGTATTAACAGAACAATTAGAATGAAAAATATACAATGGATCAATCCTTAGGAAAGGAGATCATACAAAACCTAAAAGTAACCCTAATAGATAGACATTTAATAATTAATATAATTATTAAATGTCACAATATGCAAACTAATGTGAAATCTTAAGAGAGGAATAAAGGTAACTTAATTAACATAATTAAGTTAAAACCTTTACTCTGACACCCCCCTTAAGATGACCAAGAGTATAGCTACAAAAATGTGCAAGAAAGCGAAGGTAACTACAATGCATGAAAGCAAACAAGAGTCCCAACAACTAGGCCTGATCAGGTACCCGAATACAACCAAATCTCTATAAAGCAGAGTAAAGGAGAAAACCCAGTGGGAAGAAACTCCTCTCCAAAAAGAGATAAAGAAACATTCTAAAAAAAAACATGAAGGAACGAAGGCCTCACTGAGACCCCCCAAGGACAACTTCCTTCACCCCAAGCATGGAGTGCAACTGAAGATAGCACGGCGATGCCAAAGGTTTAGTGAAGATGTTTGCAACCTGCTCCTCTGTAGGAATGTACTCCAAGATGAGAGAACCATCCTGAATAAACTTCTTGATCAAGTGCATGTGGATTTCAATGTGCTTAGTCTACTGATGCTCCAGTGGGTTGCAAGAAATGTGAATGGAACTCTGATTGTCACACCAAAGAATAGTGGGACTATCAGGAGGAAACCCAAACTCTGTCATCAACTTTGGAAGCCATAAATCCTCTTGACTAGATAATACTGTAGCACAATACTTAGCCTCTATAGATGATAATGCAATAGCATACTACTTCTTGCAAGACCATGTGATAGGACCAAAACTAAGGCAAAAAACCAAGCCAGAAGTAGACTTCTGATCATTGTCATCACCAACCCAATTTGAGTCAGTGAAGCTAATAATGTGATGGGATCCTCAAGTGTACTAAATTCTATAATGAGTGGTGCCCTGAATGTACGTTAAAATACATTTGGCTACTTTGCAATGGCTCTCATGAGGATCATGGGAGAATCGAGAAACAAGGCCAACCACAAAGGAAAGATCAGGATGAGAATGTGTCAGGTACAACAAATTGCCTGTATAAAGTGGGATCCACTGAAGGAGTAGACAAAGTGGAAGACAAAACAACACCTGACTGAAATGGAGTGGGGGTAGGCTTACAATCAAGTGCATGCCAAATCTTTGAAGCATATCAAGAGTATACTTCTACTGAAATATGGAAATCCCATCCGAAGACTGAAGAACCTGTAGACCTAGAAAGAAGTGCAGAAAACCAAGATATGTCATCTCAAACTACTCCATCAAAGCTCTTTGAACACTTTGAATCATGGAGGATGAGCTACCTATAAGAATGATATCATCTACATATAGCACAAGAATCAAAATATCACCCTCTTGATGTTGAATGTACATTGTGTGATCAAAATGATAGCGTGTGAAGTGAGAGGAAAGCAAGAAAGATTCCATCTTCTCATACCAAGCCTGAGGGGATTGTTTGAGACCATACAATGAACACCAAAATATTCAAACCAAAGAAGTGTCCTACAAAAATCCCTGAGGCTGCTCCATATAGATCTCCTCATGTAGGTCTCCATGCAAGAAAACACTCTTCACATCAATCTGAAACATTGTCCATCCCTATAAAGCTGCAAGTGAAAGTACAAGGCATATAGAGTTCATCTTGGTGACAAGAGCAAAGGTCTCAGAGTAGTCAATACCCTCTACATGAGAAAAACCCTTCACAACAAGATGTACCTTATACTTATCAATTGAACCATCTGCAACATACTTGGTATGGTACACCCACTTGCACCGAACCAACTTTCTTCCCTTAGGAAGAGGAAAAAGGTCCCAAGTATGATTCTTCATCAAAAAAGAATACTCCTCATCCATGGCCCTATCCCACTCAAGGTGACATGTTGCCTCTAAAAACTTCTGAGGATCATCTGAAATGGAATGACTCAAAATACTAGAACCAGATGTCTGAGCACGAGTACAACAAGTATCTGAAGGATCATGTGCCAAAGAACCAGTTGTATCAATAGTAACACAGGCCCACGTAGGAAAATGCTGAGTGGTTAGTGGTGGTGGAGATGGTGGATCATCATCTACATCATCCTCAAGAGATGGAGATGGAGGATTAGGTAGTGAGGGAGAAGCTAGTGATGGAGAATCCATCTAAGGATAGCGCTCATCAAACTGGACATCTCGCCGAAACAAGACCTCTCTGGAATAAGGATCAAACAACCTACATGCCTTAACATCCTCACAGTATCCAACAAATATGAGTGGTTGACTCTTCCTCTCCATGGATTTCTACTGAGCATCAGGAATAAATGCCCAAGCCTCACTACCAAAAACTCATAGTGTAGAAACATTAGGCTTGACATGGGTCCAAGCCTCCTCATGAGTCATATGTTGTAATGCCTTATGAGGCATCTGATTCTAAATATAATTGGCACAATTGATTGCCTCAGCCCAAAATGAAGAACTCATAGCTTGAGACTATATCATATAATTTTACATCTCCCATAAGGTTTTGTTCTTTCTCTTAGCAACACCATTCTACTGAGGGGTCTAAGGTACTGTAAAATAATGTTGTAAACCATGCTTAGTGCAAAAATATCTCAAACCATGATTAGCATACTCCCCCCATTATCTCTATGAATCCTCCTTATTAGAAAGTCTAGATTGCTTCTCCATAAATGTCTTAAAGATCTTAAATGTTGAGATGATGAATTGCACAGCCCCTGAAGCTCCAGAATCTTCAATGTAGGTCTTTAGCCATGAAAGATAATCAACCACAAAAGAAGTGTTGCAACAATGGAATGCTGATTGAAGATTCTATTGATATGATATTGATATGATATATTGGAGATGTTACAAATGTACAAGATGCCTTGAATATATAGGCATGACGCAAACCCTAATATGCATGAGATGTTGCCATGTGTCAAGATCAAACAACATGTGACAACATGTGAACCCTAATGGTGAAGAACATTAAATGAGGAGATAAGATCTAGAAGGAATCTAATCTCCTACAAATAAGGAAGGGAATATTATCCCATTTATTAAATGATTTATCTAATAATGCAACCTAGGACTTAATGATTAAATGCAAGACCTAAGTAAACTTATGCTAGTGTAATAATTAATTAATTAATTACACCAACACCCCCCCATAAGTGCAACTTAGGGAGGAAAATGCAATGATTATGCAAGATGATGATGGATGATGGGTCCCGGCTACGAGGCCATGTTAGGTACCCATGTACATGAAGATGGAGAAAATCTCCCATAACCAGAGAAAAGGGGAAAACCCAATGGGAACAAAACCCCTCTCCAAAAGAGAGATGAAAATGAAAAAAGATGTGAGATAGGATGGGAAGGAAAGGATGGAGGACTCCCAAATACCCCCCAAGTACACCATCTGTCACATGGATACAATACAATCAATGCCCCCCCATAGGGAGGAAAGAGAGAGACAAAATAGCCCCCCCAAAAGATGAGATCATCTGCAAGAAAGGAAAGTGTCTGAAGACAAAAAAAGATCCAATGTCGACAAACAACTTGTCTCCCTTTCAGAAGAAACAAAACCAACTGCAAGTGGAGAGATGCTTCCCATTCCAGATAGGAATTGAACGAAGGAAGGATGAAGGTGGATGATGGTGTCTCTGAACTCTACTCAAGTGTCTCCTTGCCTGATGATGAAAATGCCATAGTCCCAAACAATGAAGAGGGTGGCAAACCAGGATGATGCAGAAACTGATGCTGAACAATATCCAAAGACTGAGATATGATGGATGTGATGGAGACTTGATAGCCCCCCCTGAATGAAGTGTCCTCAAAACCACTGAAAGAAGTCTGAAGAATCGAAGGTGTCCAAATCACAAATCTCCTGCTAGGAAGAAGCAAATCCAATGGTGGATGCTGAAGAAACCTCAAGTCCTGAATGGAATGACAGGGAAGAAGTCTCAGATATGAAATCTCTGAAGAGAAACTGAATTCCTCCAATGTAGTCTCTGAATTCCCAATCAAGGTCGAGATAAAGGAATGGGGAGACTCAAAACAACTCTCCAAAGTGTGATCTGAATAGAGGAGTGATACCCCCTCAAGAATGTCCTCCAAACTTGTAGAAGTGGCCAAGGCAGTGAGACCTGAAACAAAGCCATCATGTGATATCAAGTCTAGAAAATGAAATGTGTCCTGATGAATGATGATAGTGGAAGCCTCAATCAATGATTCTGGACAAGGAATCACTGAATGTGAAGGGATACCATCTGTCTCTGATGAAGAAGAAGCACAGAAAGGGACCTTGTCAACCTCTTCGGAAAGATCAAGGCAATCAACTTCCTGCACAACAATATCATGATGGGGTACTAGATTTGAAGAATGACATATTGAAGCTTGATCATCGGGGAATAGGGGAGTATTTGAATCTCCGTATAGTTCCCAAAGGTTAGTCCAAAGAATGTGAGGACAATCACAATGATCAATAGAACTCAAAATATCACAATCAACTTGCATCTCAAGGATCTCCAAAATAGTGTACCTGCTGCAACTCCAAGCAAGTTCATGAATACCTTCACTCGGACGGGGAACTATACTATACAAATGAGGCAACAAATCAAGTGATCGAAGATGGTGGCAGATCCCATTTTGCCATTGTGAATAGTTACCCTTGTGCAACACAACCAAAGGAGAATAATATGCAAGCCCCATAATGAAATTTCTCCACAAAATTCAAAGAAAAATGACCTTCAACAGAAAATAGAAGACTTCCAAATAGATATGCAACTGAAAATATGCCTCTGAGATCAAAAAATTCTACTTCAGTCTTCAGGATGTCTCAGGAATCAAAAAACCAAAAAAAAGATACCTAGAGCTGAAACCAAAGAAGAAGACTGGAGTGATGGAAAAATGCACTTAAATATCTTCTGAATGCCACTGGAATCTCCGAAATCTGACAATCTGATGTGAAGATGTGTGTGTTTGAGTCCAGAAGGGAGGGTTGAATTTAGTTGACTTGAATATTGAATAGAAGAAAAATCTTGCAAAACAGATGATGCCACTGGATAGTGCTCTGAATTCTCTTTCCGTCAATATCTTGTTTGCGAATTTTTGATATCGTGGCGCAAAGATATGGCCTCCGGAAGAAAAACTGCAATTTGATATGAACTGGCTAAACAGGTGCAAAAAATTAGCACCTTAGGGAAAAAAATTTCAGCCCTTGGTCGGTGATAGGACCGTGGGCTGGCGCTGACAGTAAAAAAAAATCTCCGCCACCGCTCAGGCGGCTTCGGAGCGGCGGGATGAGCGGAGCACGGTGGCGCGGCCTGGGGACAACCCGTCGGAGGTCGGCGGGAGCAATAAGCCACGGTCACTGATAGAACCAGGGGCCAACGGCGGAGGCTTCAGTGGGGTCGGCAACTGCGATCTACAGGAGATCTCCGGGCGACGGATGGTGAATGGAAGGTGTCGACGGGAGAACTCCGGCAACGGACGATGAACGGAGCCGGCGGGAGGTGAAACGGTCGCCGGGCAACGTGAACAGCCATGGGTCTGCGGAGATGACGTAGAATGACGTCGGCATATGTGACAATGCCGACGGGTCTGCGGGCTGGTCGGTGGAAAAACTGACAAAAAAATTTGAATATTGCAAAAATTTTGCAATTCAAATTTAATAAAAAATGCCGATAATAAACCCTGCCGACGCAAGAAAAAACTATAGTCTGGGCACAAAAATATTTTAGCCGACGGACATTTTAAATTGCCAGTCACCTTGCAGGGTGAAATTTATGCAGGAACAATAGAAAATTTTGCCCAAAAAATTGCCAAATTATTTTTTGATTTTTCTAAAAAAAAATTTCCTTGATGGAGGACTTACAAGGATGATTTTTTTTTGCAAATGTGTATGGATTGTACAAAAATTGCAAACCCTAAGATGTACCTCATAGGCTCCCGAATGATATGTCTCTGATTTTGACAAATGAACAGGTGATCTATGGGTTTTGAGGCCTTCTGGACGCAATGGAGAGGTCAGAGAGAGCCTGATCTGCACCATAAATCAGCTTGGCTCCCGGGTAGAGCCAACTAGCCTGCAACATAAAACCCTAAGCCTACAAAGAATCTCGCATTCTAAACAACCTGGATCTAGGGTTGATGTTTCAATGGACTAGCTTTGATACCATGTTGAGATGATGAATTGCAATGCCCCTGAAGCTCCGGAATCTTCAATGTAGGACTTTAGCCATGAAAGATAATCAACCACAAAAGAAGTGTTGCAACAATGGAATGCTGATTGAAGATTCTATTGATATGATATTGATATGATATATTGGAGATGTTACAAATGTACAAGATGCCTTGAATATATAGGCATGAGGCAAACCCTAATATGCATGAGATGTTGCCATGTGTCAAGATCAAACAACATGTGACAACATGTGAACCCTAATGGTGAAGAACATTAAATGAGGAGATAAGATCTAGAAAGAATCTTATCTCCTACAAATAAGGAAGGGAATATTATCCCATTTATTAAATGATTTATCTAATAATGCAACCTAGGACTTAATGATTAAATGCAAGACCTAAGTAAACTTATGCTAGTGTAATAATTAATTAATTAATTACACCAACACTAAATGAATCAAATAAATCATACTAGTACTTAAGAAAGTACACCCATGTATGTCTAGAGAAGTCATCAATAAAAGTGAGCACATATTGGGCCCCTAAAAAAGGATTCAGAAAGGACATAAGATCATTATGTACCAACTCCAGGGGTGCCTTAGCACGTGTGGCTCAACCTTTAGGAAAATGATCTTGGTGATGTTTTCCAAGAGCACAACCTCAACATACACCATCAGTACAGGAAATCTAAGGAAGCTCAATCAAAAGTGCTTGAGTACTCATCTTCTATAGATATCAGTAATTGACATGGCCAAAATGCTCATGCCAAAGCCTACTCACTGAGTCTGCATGTGCTATAAGAGAGGAACCTATAGTGTTTGAACTCTTAAAACCATCAAATCTATATAAGCAAGATGCAGAATCAACACTCCTAATAGCCACAACCAAGTCAGGATCATGAAGGTCTTGAATAACCACATCATGTGGTGAGAACTCAACTGTCTTACCAAAGCCAGAGTGGAAAATTTGATAAACAAAAAGAAGGTTTTTCGAAATGTCAGTAACTAGAAGCACATCCTGAAGACAACCACCATCCAATGAAATAGTATCTAAACCCTAAACTAAAAGATGTGTTGAGTCACCAATGGTAATATGTGTAGTGCTAGTAGCGGCAAGTGTGGTGACCAAATCCTCTGTGTGTGTGTCATATGGTGAGAAGCACTAGAATCTAGAATCCAAGTGGATCCTGAGGACAATGCTCATGCATAAAGAGCATAACCTTTCCCTATGGGTTGGGAAGGAGGCTGAGGTGAGGTGATATTATGATATTGCATGGCTTCATCTAAAGCCTCTAATCATTTCCAACACCTAGAAACTATATGTCCTTCCTTGCCATAGAAAATGCAAGGATCGCTTGATTTCTTCTTAGTCTTGGAGGAAGACTAGCTAGACTTCGAAGATTTTCCCTGTTTAGAATTGAACTATGGTTTTCAATCAGTCTTAGGAGGTGGCTTAGAGGAACTCTCACTACCTGCTGAATTTTTCTTAGGCTTTGGTTTCTGCTTCTTTTTCCCTTTAGATGATTGAGCTACCAGTGTTTGGTTCTTAGATCCTGTGAGAGCATCCAACTATGAAATTTTGGCCTGCTCTCGTGTCAACCGATCACATAACACCTCAAATGTAGGCATGGTAAAGTGGTTTCCCAATGCATCCATGGTGGAATAAAATGTCAAAGAGAATATTTGAAAAGGACCTCAAAGCTTAGAAAGAATCATGTAAATACACTCCTCATCTATTTTGTTCTTACCACAACCCTATAGAAGATATCTCGGTTGTTTTAATTTCATTAGAAAATCCTCAATAGAGGGAAAAGAATTAGGTACAAGTGGAGTCAACTTTTCCTCAAACTGTATTGCACAAAACTGATTGATGGTACCAAATAAATCATTGAACTTGGTTCACATTTCAAGAGGACTGTTACAGCCATCAAGATGAAACAACAAGTTGTTTGAAACATGTAAGGATATCAAACCCATAGCCTTATCCATCTTATTTCTATGTTGCATAACCTCAAATGTCCATGTCAAAACTGGTTGAACTACATCTAAACAGGACCACAACCCTTTTGATCTAAGAAGATGTGTCATGAATTCCTTCCAAGTATGATAGTTATGAGGTGTGAGAAGCTCAACAATAGAAGGTTTTTCGGCCATGTTTGGAGAGGTTTAATGAATGTTTAATGTGAAGAGTTTCTAGTTTTCTGAAGTAAATGATAGAAATAAACAAAAAAACTCACCCCACAATGTAAGAAACCAAACCCCAGTAGTGATTTTTTAGTGAAAAAGTAGGAAAAAAGAAAGAAAGGATTTAGACTGAATCTTGTGTACCTTGTAATTTTTCAAGAAAAAAGAACAGAATATGTGAATAGAGTGTGAGAAGAGCTTTCCAACACCTATTCATTTTTGAAAAACAGAGCCAATATGACCAAGTTATGCCCCCTGGAGTGTAAACAAATCATCTAACTTTAACTGCCAAAAAAAAAATCAAAATAGAAAAATCAGGTAACAACACCTACACCACTAGAATAGCGTCAGAATCATATTTCCAATGGTATCATATTTCTGAAAAATGGAGACCGTATTCCCATTTTATGCCCGATTTAGTGAAAGTAGTTGAAAATGCACAATCAAACCCCCTACAACACCTGGGGCTAAAAAAATAAGCCCCTAGTCTTTTCAAAGACCAAGGGGCTAGGCTTTGGCTTGTCGATGGATTGGAGCTAGTGGTTACTGCTAGCCTATTCACATGCATGGTGAGCACTGGTGGTTAGCGTTGGTGGTTTATCACTGGAGGCCGAACAGTGGGGCTATGGTGGTGACCACCAGCGGTGATGCAGTGGCGGCCTTCCTCTATTCTAGCGGTATAGAAATTTTTTAAGAAAATTTTGTTTTTTTAATTTTTTTTGGAATTTTTGCCTCGTTCTGAGTGCCCTGGGTCTGTACGGCCTTGGGGCCAATTTTTTTTTTGCCTTCCTGATCAACTGTGGCCAAATTGGACAAGCTTTATATGAAAATAGGGGTTTGTAGGCACTGCAAATCCAACGGCGAGGTCTATTTGGGACCAAACTGAACCCAAAGAATGAAGTATGTCAAATCCAAAAAAAATCAAACTAAAACCTATGAAAGCTAGATCAAACCCTCGTAGCTCCAAATTCTTCAAAACAAGAACAAGTTGCAATAGGTCTATGCTCTGATACCATATAGAAGTTGTTAAAAACAACTTCAGATTCCAAGAACACCTACATGCAAAGAGATACCTGTCATCAGGAAGAGAATGGAGAAAAAAGCAAGAGATGATTTGAAGCTCTGTAATATGAAAGATGTATTAACAGAACAATTAGAATGAAAAATATACAATGGATCAATCCTTAAGAAAGGAGATCATGCAAAACCTAAAAGTAACACTAATAGGTAGACATTTAATAATTAATATAATTATTAAATGTGACAATATGCAAACTAAAGTGAAATCTTAAGAGATGAATAAAGGTAACTTAATTAACATAATTAAGTTAAAACATTTACTCTAACAAACATTGTATTTATACTTAAAGCTATGCAAGAATTCATGAAATTACAACACTACAAGTTGACATTAGATCTAGGAGGATAAATTCCCACCAAAAATTTGAATTAATTTTAATTTTGGGCCACACAGAACTCATTCACCCAAGGTGGTGAATGAGTCCCTTTAGGCATATTTTATGGGACCATTTTCAAAAATTCTTAGAAAGGTGTGAAACTAGTTTTAGGACCCAAAACCTAGGTGGGACTTATTTTTTCAAGGTTGTGAATGAGTCCTAGATCACTAAATCAAGGCCACACAAGCTAAAAACACTTGAATTATGATTGGATATTGATTTATGTTAGGATTATCCTTGAAAAGATGCACTAAATGAGGCTTGCAGATGCAAAATAAGGTCAATTAAAGCATAAGAAAGCCAAATTACTAATTACAACCTTAGAAAGGTGTGAAAGTGTGTTGCAACACTTTACAACACTCCAAATAAGGCCTGATTAAGGTTAAAAATAGACTTATTAGGTGTAGTTAATTAATAAAACATCAGAAAAGTGTGAAAGTGTGTTACAACACTTCACAACATTTTAACAAAGTACCATTTTAGCTTCATTAATTCACAAGGGCCCAAGACCTAATGTGAATGTGTCAAAACACATTACAACACTAAATCAAGGCACCATTAAGCTTAGTTAACAAGGAGGACCCAAACAAGCAAGAAAAATGCATACTTTTTTCATTGCCACATTTAGCCCCCACTTTAGTGAGAGGATAGACTTGCTTCAAACGCACACTAAAATAGAAATTCAAGAGAGGTCCAAGTGTGCCAATGTAGATGGTCTAGGATAACAAAGATTGAGGAAGTGGTCAAACCCCCACGATCCAAGATCCTATGTCACACTAACATAAGCACAAAAGGACATGCACAAGGTATATGATATGCATCAAAACAAGATACGCAAACATACAATGTCAATAACTAGAATAAAAGAAAAAACAAAAAGAGGTGGATCAAGACTTGACCATTTTTCCAACACGAATTGGATCAGATCTAAGCTCTTTTTCCAAAGATGAATGCTCACTCTGAGGTAATAGAACTTTAGGTTGTATGTTGTGTGAGTAATCCAAGAGGGTGAGACACATACACACATGATTGATATGTTCTCACCACACACACGTGAAGGCTAAGGGAAATCATGCCTCAAATCAGCTTCTTGTCCAACCATGCCAAAGTTATACCTCCTGATAACTTTGATAAGGTGCAACACAACATTGAACTTCAAGCTTCATGAGACAAGAAAAGCTTTGTATTCTTGAAACTCATGAACAAACAAGATGGCTCTATAGGCATGCAAAGTGTGTTATGCAAGGTGGCCATATGACAAATAGTGTAAGGTGAGTTCAAATGGATTTTTCTTGATTCATGCAAGGTCTCTTCTTAGGGAAAATCATGCCTAATTTCTCCAAGAGAGGAAAATTCAAAGAAATATCATGCTCTTAAAGGAAATCAAGCTCAACGACACCACTAAGTAAAGGACACATCACAAGAAGAAAGAGAATCACACAGTGGAACATGAGTGCCTTATTTGGAGTGTTGTAAAGTGTTGTAACAAAATTTCACACCTTTCTGATACTTTAATTAGCCTTATTTTATCTCCACAAGCCTCATTTAATGCATCTTTTTGAGAATAATTTCCCAACACAAATCAATATCCAATAATAATTCAAGTTTTTTCAGCTTGTGTGGCCTAGATTAAGTGATCTAGGAATCATTCACCACCTTCGGCGAAGGAGTCCCACCTAGGTTTTTGGGTCCTAAACTTGGTTTCACACCTTTCTAAGAATTTTTGTCATTCGCCACCTTTAGCGAATGAGTCACATGTGGTCCAAAATAAAAACTAATTCAAATTTTTGGTAGGATTTTATCCTCCTAGATTTGATGTCAGCTTGTAGTGTTGTAATTTCAGTAATTCTTGCATAATTAAGTATAAATACAAGATTCTTTCACTCATTTTCACCTAAGCATTCAAGAGATCACCTAGCAAGTTGAATGAGCATCCTTATAATGTTGGCTTGTAGTGTTGTAATTTTAGTAATTCTTGCATAATTAAGTATAAATACAAGGTTCTTTCACTCATTTTCACCTAAGCATTCAAGGCATCACCTAGCAAGTTGAATGAGCATCCTTATAGCAAGTTTAATTTTACAAGAGAACTCACAACCAATTTTCAAGAATTCAAGGGAAAAATCATCTATCAATTATTGCAACAATTCAAGATCCATCATCATGTCAAGGATATTCAACATCAAACATGTTATTGAGCTAGTGTTGTGATGTAGCATTCAATATCTAATATCAAGCATCGTTCTACACCTATTTTCAATATCAAGATCTACATCATTCATGTCCATTTCATGTTGAGTTACATATTTACAAGACATCATCTACAAGGCATCATTCAAGGTATCATTTTTCGTGTTTCATGTCCTATATTTCATATTTCATGTCCTTGTTTCATTGTTTCATCATTTGGTTTAATAACCTAGATGGGGTTTGACCAAGGAAAACCCCTATTTACTAACAAATCAATAGTTTTTTCTTCTCTTTACATGGGTGATTGTAGATCTAGGTGTCTTGGAGCATGAATAATCAATGAAGATTAGGTTACAAGCTTGGAGAAAGTTGTTGGAATTGTCTCCTCATTTGTAAGGTTGTAATCTTCACTAAAATGTCACCTACAACCTAGAAATAAAAGTTTCAGATCTGGAGACAAAGTGGAATAGAAAGAGAAAACATTGAAGACTAGATTTAGAATTTGAAATTCTAGAAAACCCTAAATGGACTCATTCACCCAGATTAGCAAATGAGTCCCATTTTAGGTCAATTTTGAGACTTTTGCAATTTTGGATACCCTTTTTTCCATAAACAAGTTTCTATGTAGAAACCCTGATTTGGGACTAATTTTCCCAGAATGGTGAATGAGTCCCAGTAGGCCTAAATTTTAGGTTATTCAAAATTTCAAGCCTCCATTGAAGCTCTCAAATTTACAAGTGCTCCTATGTACTTTTCTAGTTTGTTCTAATTTATTTGCATTTTATAGTTCATTTAGTGAATTTTCTTGCATCATTGAGTTCAATCATTAGATCTTACATTTCATACATTTTTCCAAGCCCTAGCTTGGTGGTGAACCCATCATTAGTTTATAATGAACCCATAGGACAACCCTATTACAAGATCTCTTTCTCCTTTGCATTGAGATCTCTAGGGTTATCCTTGAATGAAACAACTGGAAAGTGGGTGTGCTCTATATCCTAAATGATAGGATAGCACAACATGATTCAAGGCTCCCCTCATTACCACAACATTATTCAAATTTATTTACAACAAGTTCCTATCCCTTCTAATGCATAATTGAATGACATAGCAGCCATGATTCAAGGAATAAATACTGACATTATTTTCCACCAAAGTGAGCTCCATCCTTTGGAAGTGCAAAAACAAAATGATACATTCATGATAATAGCTAAATATATTATAATGGTAATAAAGAGAACCCTTGTTGACAATGGATCCACTCTTAATTTGTGTAGTGTAAACCTTTTGGATAGGCTTGGTGTGGATAAATAAAAAATTCAACCTAATTCTTTATCTATACGGGGTTTTGAAAATGTAGGAAAACAACCACTTGGAGTTATTACATTACCTATTACATTTGGAAAGGCCACATTACAAACCCTGAATCATGTTATGCCTCATGATCTTTCATACAACCTACTTTTAGGAAGACCATAGATTCATGAGATGCTTGTGGTGCCCTCTACCCTTTGTCATATCATGAAATGTATATAACAACAAAGTATATAAAATCAAAGTTGAACTTGAACCAAATAGTTGCTTGAACATTGAAAAAGATAACAAAAATCCTTTGGTAACATTAACACCAGCTACAAAAGAACAAAAAGATTAGAAAAACATATTGATAAAGTCATGAAGCTATTAGAAGATGATTGGGATTCCTTAGAAGGTGCTGCCACAATAGTGGTTTACAATTTCTAAGAGGAATTGATTTTCGCTGAAATCACATATTTTTAGAAAATATAATGATTTAATCCTCAAAATTTCTATTTAAAGAATTCCAATTGAAGAGGGTTTGATTAAACTACCTTAAATCAAACCCCCTTGGATAGAACCCCGCTAGTTTTAAACCATACCTATAACAGAGTCTCCTTTACACCTATCAAAATGTTGATAAAAAACCACTTTTGATTTACCTTTTGGGGGATCAAATGAATTCATTTAATTTTTTTTTTGCACTTGTATGTAGTCCTTATTATAAGCTTCCCAAAAATTATAATTTTAAATAATTTTTTTTTTTTTTGATATGTAAGGTGGTGATTGTATTGATAATATAGAAATTACAAGCATCTGCAAGTAGGAATGAAAGGTCCGCCCAGGACTCAAAGCCGAACAAAAAACATACCTAGCATAGACAAACAACAATATTTTCGCCATACAGTACCATTGTGAGAAAAAATGAACCATTGGTAAACTTTGAAGCAAAGGAAATAAAGCAAAGGCCGAGCCACAACTAGCAAAAAAGAAAATACATACTGCTAGTGCTTGAAACTGTCAAAATTTAACAAGTTGAAGGCCAAAAAGAAACCAAGAACTAACAACAACCATCACAAGCTAGGATCACATGAAACTGTTTAACTCTGCAAACCTAGTGAAACCATCCAACCACTCCATCCCTTCCTCCGGCACTAGCTTCAACTTTCTCTTCAGAAAATCCACGGCCACATCTACAATCTTTCTGTGCCTTGATAAAGCAGGCCCTTTAATGTCTAAGAGAAAGGGGAAAACTTTGACAGCTTCGTTTGAATCCAATAAAAGAGCCAAGTCAGAAGGGTGTGGAATACCTTTACCAATAAAGGCCGCCTTTAATGTCATGTCAAGACCTCTGAGAAAATCATCCCAAAAAAAACAAACCATCATCTCCTTGGCCTTTGTCTTCGGGGTGTCTAGGTCCAAAAGCACAACAAGAAACCGAGAGGAAATATGTACATTGTCTCTGGCAAATTCCTTCCTAACCAAGTGTCCTTTGCCTAGGACCATTTTAACAGCAACAATTGACATTGCATCGTCCACGAGCAAAATGCACTTTAACCTCTAGTCCGAAACTTCTCGAAATGCAATCTGCCTCTCCGTGGCCACCAAAGAAACTGTTGTGTCGATGCCAAAGCTTCCTAGACCTTCCGCCGAAATGTGGATGATGAATTTCGACCTCGATGTCTGAGCCATTTGAAAATCTATGACAGCCACTCCCTGCAAAAAAAAATAGAAGACAATACCAAAATTCAAAACCCATGCTTAAGAAAAAATTTCATGAGTTCATTTAAAACATCTGAATGATGATCCATCAGGCCTTCACACACGAATCTGAATAATGGCAATTCAAACAAATCATCCTTGCCATGAATAAAAGCTATGGCCTCCGTCCTTCCTACTTCAAACCATTATTAATTCGAATGACATGAATTGCCACTCGGCCCTTTAACTTTCGATTCAATGAATGCCAAGCCCAACGTGTCACACTGGTGGCACTATGAAAGCTATGTCATGCATACCCCCTGTCCATCTCCAGACATTATGTGAATTTCAAGAGTGTCTGACTTAGTAAGGAAGCTACTTATATCAACGGATAAAGATAGAATACTGAATGTGACAAGACCAAGCTGCAATCCCAAGCTTCATAACCATCCCAACCGCCACCTCATGTCCACCCTAGACTCCGAGTGTCCAAGTGAGGGGCAGGGGCTAGCCCACCCAACCACCCACTAGGAATTATGTTAAATGACATTCTTTGAAACCAGGACCAACTACTCCTAAGTTGGATAGAAGATCTTCTTTAGTATTTCCTTCCCTTAAGGTATGATTTATCATAACTTGCTCAAAATTGCTTAACTGTTCAATTGCCGCCTCCAAAAAAACCCCTAATTTCCAATTGTGAATCTGCCTTGTCCTTAGTGCATTAATGACAATTGTAGAGTCACCTTCTATAACCAAATTTTTGATATCTAATTCCTTGCTGAGTTTGAGGCCAAGTAGAAGAGCTTGAAATTCTACTGCATTATTAGTTCCATCAGCAAGAGGCTGGGCTAATTTCCCCAAAATTGAACCTGTGCAAGATCTTATTATGCAACCTGCACCAGATGGGCCCGGATTCCCTTTGGAGGCACCATCAAAATTTAATTTGACCCACCCCAACTCAGGGGGGAACCATTTCATTTTTTTCCTCTGTTCCGTAGTGGCTGCATTTCTTGAGCAAACCAAAGGAGGGGGCTTGATTCCAAACCATTGTTTCATGATCCATTAATCCCGTTTGGTGAAATTGGATTTCTTTTGTTTCGCCAACAGCTGTGAGTTGAAAAGTTCTACAATGCATGCCTCTATCTTGCACTGAAGCCTTGGGATTGACATCTCTTTATCCTGAAAAAGATGTATGTTTCTTTCCTTCCAAACTTCCCATAATAGAATTGAGGGGCTCATTTTCCATAGATCTCCAAAAATGGAACTATGCTCTTTGCTTGGCCACAAATTTAAAGAACCTAATAAATTATTTGGGAATGCAGTTGACCATTTCAATTTTGTGCACAACCAACACCACAACTGCTGGGTAAATGTGCAATTCAAGAGTAAGTGATTCACAGTTTCCTTTGCTTCTTGACACAGTAGACATCTAGTTGGACCATGATAACCAAGTTTAATAAACTTGTCACCTATGAGAATTCTACCCTGAGCTGCCGCCCAGGTAAAAATCCTAGCTTTCGGTAAGCAAACCTTATTCCAACAAAGGTTTTGAGGCAATTCAGATATTGTTTCAGCTGAGGATGATAACATGTTGTAACCTATCTTGGCCGAATAGGCCCCATTTGGTGCAGCATCCCACCTTAATCTATCTTCCCCCATTCTATCCCATATCCTTCACCTTGCCAATTCCCTCTCAAATATGTCAATTTCTTGACCTCCCAAGTTCAAGTATCTCACCGATTTCCATCTCAGTAAACCATTCTTAGCAATTTTCGCGAAATCTATATACTCCCTGACTTTCGAACCCCAGATTTGTTTAGTCAACTCCTTTATTCTTGATAGTTCTGGGATATTAGCTAATCGTGAGTGGCCTTCCCACGAGTCTTCCCAGAATAATGCCTCCTTACCATCCTTCACCTCCCAGGTAAGGAAATCTAATATAAGTTCTCTGCAATTTTTGATAAAGTTCCAAATCCTAGACCCAGATGGAAGGATTTTTGCGGAAAGGAAATACTTTGGATCTAGAGCCAAGTATTTCGCTCTGACGTTCTTTACCCATTTGAGATCAGGTCTGGAATGGATAAGCCAATCAAGTTTTACCCCCAAAGCCTTATTTTTCCTTAAGACATTTCTCAAACTAGTCCCATCATTCTCCCTCTTCTCACAAACCTTTTGCCAGTTTATGAGGGGGATTTTCTTTTGTTCTGAACTGCCTCTCCAAAAGAAGTCCTTCATTACCTTATTTAGATCTTTGCTCACTCCACTAGGTAGATAGAGACAAGACATCATATAAATTGGGAGGGCCGAGATAACTAATTTCAACAAAGTTAACCTTCCTGCCCAAGAGAGCCATCTATTCTTCCATGAGGATATTTTATCTTTGCATCTAGTCACCATTGAACTCCATGCACTGTTACTTTTGATGCCTTTGTCCAGTGGGAGTCTTAGAAATTTGCAAGGCAGTTGCCCCATTTTGAAACCTAGAATTCTCAAAATTTGAACCTCACTAGGACAGTTTGAGTTGAAGAAAAAAATCTCTGATTTAGCCTTGCTTACTTCTTGCCCTGAAGCCCTAGAATAATCATCAAACAATTTTTTGTACCTTTGTGCCTCCTTTGCCGATGCTTCACCAAACAGCATTGTATCATCCACAAATTGCTGGTGTGTGATGTTAGGAAGACTACTAGTGACTTGTAGGCATTGAATCCATCCGGACTGCCTTGCATTTTCAATCGATCTCCCTAATGCTTCGGCCATTATTATGAACAAGAGTTGGGATAAAGGATCCCCCTGCCTTAGCCCTCTTGAGGCTGTGAAGTAACCTTCCGGGGAGCCATTTACCAATATTGAGTATCGCGGGCAAGCCACCCATCCAAAAATCCAATCTAACCATTCCTTCTGAAAACTGAAAGCTTCCATAACCTTAAAGAGGAATCTCCAATTCACTCTATCATATGCTTTTTTTATGTCTAATTTCAACAACATGGCCGATTTGTTCAGTTTTTGAATTGAGTGTATAACTTCTTGGGAAATGATCACCCCATCTAGGATTGAGCGATCAGGGACAAAGCCTGTTTGTTCCTCCAAAATAATAGAGGGAAGGATTTTCTTCAGCCTGTTGGCAACAACTTTGGCCAGAATTTTGTAAATTGTATTGCATAGCGATATTGGGCAGAAATCTTCCCAATAGTCTGGTTTCTCTTTTTTTGGAATGAGAGCTAGTAGAGTGTTGTTCACTTCCTTTAGAACCCTTATGTTCAACCTGGAGTCTTCAATGGCTTCCCAAATTTCCTTTCCCAAAAAGTGCCAACATTTCTAAAAAAAATTGACCAGGAAACCATCAGGACCAGGAGCCTTTTCTAGCAGCATCCCAAAGATTGCCTCTTTCACTTCCTCTTCAGAGAATTTTGCATTCAATGCTCTCATTTGAGTTTGAGAAACCAATTTCGGTATGAATTGCAAGGAGGCATTCTGAACATGCCAGTTTGAACCTTCCCAATCATTGAGCAGATTCTAAAAATAATTTACCGCTAAGGCCTTGATATCCTCCAAATCCTCCAACACACTGCCTTCCCTATCTTTCAAGCAAGAAATTCTATTGAATTCCCTTCTTGCTCTTGTGGAATTATGAAAAATTTTCAAATTTCTATCCCCTGATTTTAACTAGACTTCTCTGGATTTTTGCCTCCAAAAAATTTCTTCTTTGGATAGTAAATCATTAAGCTTGCTGTTTAATGTCTTTTCTTTCATGTAGCTAGCTTCATTCATCCCACATTTCATTATTTCATCTGCTAAGGATTCTAATTCTTCTTCGTTTTTCACTTTCTCTTCAAAAATGTTTTTAAAGCTAACTTTGTTCCAATGTTTTAAATGTTACTTTAAGCTTGAACCCTCCATTGGGCATTCCTTCCACCATTGTTCAAGTAAATCCATCACTCTATAATCCTTAAACCACATCATTTCAAATTTGAAGGGGCATCTAATCGGTCCCTTCTCCCCGACTATGTGCAATTGAACTAGGAAATGATTAGAGCCAGTTCCAGAATTTATCTTGCTATCTAACGAAAAGGGGAAAGAACTCAAATTTCCTTTAAAGAAAAATTGATCTAATTTTTCTGCAATACTACCAAACCCTTTCCTGTGGTTCATCCATGTGAAAGAACCATTGCTTACAGGGATTTCCAATAAAGAGTTTCTCTCCACAAAGTTACAGAAATCCTTTTGGGATAGAAGAGCTTTACCTAAATCCCCTTTCTTGTCTTCCATTCTAAGAATGGCATTAAAGTCCCCTCCTAAAATGCTGAGGTCCTGATGCAAGTCTTGCAAAATTCCATCCAATTCTTGCCATACTATTCTTTTCTAAACACACATCATGGGGCCATACACATTTATCAAATTGAAATGAAGGTTCGAGATTAAACTTCTTACCTTGCAGAGCATCCAATGGTGGCTCGTGTTCAAGACTTCTAATGAGATAATTTGTGGTTTACAAATAATCAGCAAACCTCCTGAAGCACCTTCCACTTCTGAGCCAGTCCATTTCCATGACTTCAATTTCCTACCAAAATTCTCCAACACTGACCTGTCTAATTTTGTTTCTTGCAAAAGGAAAATTTCTGCTTGACTCACTTCAATGTGGTGCCTAATAAGGTTCCACTTGTTAGGGGCATGTAAGCCCCTAACATTCCATGTTAAGATTTTCATTGCTATTCAAGAAGGGCTCCACCCTTCCCTACTTTTATCATAGAATCAATTTTTTGTTGGCCATTGGCTTCTCCATCCTATTTTCTCTTTTCTTGATTAGGAATTCTACCCCGATTTTTTTGCTCCCCACAGTTCGGAGTTAATTTAAAAATATCTCTTCTATGAATTCCTAAGCGATATCTAGCCTCCTGCAAATCCTCGGTCAACTTTCAATTTTTACTTGATTGTGGGCTTAACACCTCTGGCATGACTTGATCCTCAGGCTCCCATGTTTCCTCTAACCCGTCTAAGTTGAGACCATCCCCCAACAGACCTAACTTTGATTTAGCTACCTCCGCTAATTCCACTAATTCCTTCCCAACTTCTATCAGAGAATATAACTCCACATTCAGACAGCTCTCCCCCATTATTTCTAGAGTCTCAAAAATTTTATCTTCTAACTCCTCAATCTGCAACTCCCTCACCTTCTGTTCTTCTTGAGATGCCTGAGTTCCTTCACTTTCGCCCAATAAGGATGGGTTAGAAATCCCCTTTGATGTAACCCTCCCCTTGGGAGTCTGAATGTCAGCATTCACTTTAGGGGAGTCCCAAACAATCTCAGTTGGCAGCTATTCATCCACTCCCTTTGTAGGAATTAGGGTTTCAGATATGATTCGAGCAGATGTTCGGAGGTTCGCTGAGGGGGTCTCCAACGAATATGATTTCCCTGCCTCTTTATTGTTTACTCTGCATCCTAGTGTATGCACCAGATTTTTGTGCATTAAAGAATCTCGTTCTAACTTTTGAACCCAACTCCCGTAGTCCGTTATTAGTTCAATCTCACTCCAAATCATCCTTTCTACATTATTTTCCACACAGATACACACATAGGTTTGATTCTTCTTTGCTATTTTCCTTTCTTCTGCATAGACAAAGGTGCCCAAGTGATTTCCTATTTCCTCGAGAATGGAGGGAGCCCAGTATTCCTAAGGAAGATTTGGTAAGCTGTACCAATCTTGCTGGAATTCCAACACATGGGTCGTAGGATCAAAACCCACAGACCACTTCCTTAAATAGAAGCCACAACCATCTAAAACCCAGACCCCGCGAACTATTTGGTCTCTAATATTTTTGTTAGGGCAGACTACACAAAAAAATTCATTTTGAAGCATTTTGAATTGCAGATCAAAGCCCCAACTATCTTTCCACCATTTCTCTAGATATTCCCAATTGAGATTCTTTCCAAACCATTTACCAAACAAACCTAAATGTTCTAACCTCAAAACTTTAGCTTGTAGTTTCGAGGAGCTGATGACTACTTTGGTTCTTCCGCTTTTTGCTTCTTTGGGCTAGGATGATACATGAGTTCCCTGAACGTCCTTTGATCTATCTTCCCGAACTTCCCCATTCCTTGGCCGAGGACTTTTTCTTTTTCCATTCCATTCCTCCCCTCCCGTTCTTGGCTTTAGTAATTTTTCTTCAATCTTGTCTCCCCGGACACGAGAGATCATTTTGCCCCGTTTTTGCTTCCTTCTATTGCCTAGGTCTACAGAATTCTTCATTTCTATACTGCCCATGCTTGTTCCTTCCTCATGCAAAACCATCAGCTTTTTTCTAGAAATGTCCATGACTCGTGCTCTTAGGAAAGTGACTATTCTGTGGGCAGGCCCATTGATCTTTCCTTCAGACATGATCAAGATTCCCTGATCTGTTCACATTGGGTCCCTCACTTCCTCTGCCCCCATGCCAAAACTTTTCCGACCATTATTTTCTGCCATGACAATTGCAAAGCTCCATCACTCCTAAAAATCCCTCCATTTCTTACTCTTAAATAAATTTAATTTGATTATTATATTTATTTTTTATTTCTCATGAATGTAGGTTTTTCACTGAAAATCAAGCTCTCTGTTCTACACATGTGGAAAAATAGCAGATTATTAAAAAATTAAAAATTAAAAATATTAGTGCACCGGATATGGAAGTCCTTGATCCAACAAAGAAAAAAAAAATGAATTTGGTTACATACAAAAAAAATTACTTGTTATACGGTCGCACTATGTTTGAATTATAATTTGTTCGAATTCAAAACATGATTAAAGAAAAAATATTCAATAAAAAACTATCTAACCAAGTGGAAGCACTAGATATCAGAGTTGAAAATATAAATTTGAAATAATTATAATTTTATCCTTCATGGAAAAAAAGTTATGCGTTATACGGTGAGCATCACTTTTTAAAAATGTTGTTTTTTGAAAAAAACTAGTTTTCGAGGGAGATGGAAAAAGAAGTGCAATTTGATTCAAAATTTTTTGAAAATAATATATTTAGAATCTATAAACAAAATTTCATGAAACTCTAGTTTGCATCATCTTGAAATTCCTCATGGTTTAGCTACTATAGGTGCCCGAAAGTGAAGATTTAGTTAAAAAAAATATTTCAGTGTCCAGTTTGGCCAAAAATTCAGATAAAGGAAAAGAAAAAGTGGTAATGTTAATGAAAAATTCAGAAGACCCTATGAAAGCATCCACCTCAACCACTTTAAAATAAGAGACAAAAAATTACACAACAAACTTTGATGAACTTGACTATGAAAAACCGATGAATCCAAAAGAAATGAAAAAGCTTTATGGAAGAGGTTAACTTATGAAACAACTTGGATATAGAGGAAAAGGATGTGGTGCTAGAGAACAAGGTATCTAAGTCCCTATAGATCCTAACACACAAGAAACAACTCGTGGTATTGGTTATTTTCCTTTGATAGAAATCAAACCATGAAACAAGCCTTTGCTAAATATCAACACTCTTACACAAGATTCTTCTAAACTGACTTTAACAGTAGTGCATCTTGAACTGATAGAAAGTAGTGATCTTGATTGTTATCCTTTGAAAGAAATGAAAAAAATAAAGAAATATTTGCTTAATGTCATTTTCATCACATAAAACACTAATGATTTGAGTGCATTAGATTTTACACCCTCTTATAAATTAGAAAACAAAATCTCATAATCTAAATTGTCTTGTGTAAGTATTCCATCTTGTACTAAGCAAGAGATATCATTGTCGCAAAATAATGAAATATTGTAATGACCCTCCATTTGTGTTGTCCTTGAGTTTCTTACCGACCCACTGTGAAGTCGAGTATTGATTGGTATGTTGTTTGATTAATTGTGTTTTGGAGTGTTTAATTTAAGGGGGTTTATAATGTTGCTTGCTTAAAACGTATTAAATAAAAACAAAAACAATAAATAATAAGTGGATTATCATATGAAAATAAAATAGAAGTGGAAGTAATAAATAATAACATGCCTTACCTTGTCACTCAAATCTATATTTAGGAAATTGTATATAATGATTTGGTAACTACTTGCGTGGAAAGAGGGGCTGGTATCTTGAATAAGAGCATGCATTGGTTGCCTTTATATCCTCTTGCCTTGAGAATTAAATGGAGATTTTGCATGCAACGGTTTTGTAACCACCCTACATGTGTTAATGTTATCGATTTTTTTGAAGAGGGGACATGCAGGAGAATGAGGGGAAGGGTATGAAATTGTATTGGGTTTTAGTGACTAACAGAGAGGTGAGAAAATGGCACAAACCTTCTGCACTATGATTTCCATCGTTATATTGGTTTCCACTTAAGCTTTCGCTCCCTCCATCATCTCCATCACAATTCCTTCCTACAACTTTTTATGCCCTTCCTAGCGAACTCATCCATCTATTGCGAATCATAGCCCCAAATCTTTGTCTGTGAATGCATCCAAAGTAATCAATGATGGCTTCTGTACTGGAACCAACCGATCTAGAAATACTCTATCCCTACCTATTTGGGAAGCGCTCCTTCTACAGGTCTGATTTGAGGCTCTTACATTGATTCGACCTAAGAAGGAGGAGGAACCCGTAGTAGAATTCATGACTATTCTATGGAAGTATATTGCTGATTAGAATGTCGAAGGTATCCAACACAGGCATCAGGATCATGGGCTTGGAGCGTTGGCTTTATCACTTTATGCAAGTAATGTATTTGATACTTGAGAGGTATGTCTAGATCATAACATCTCTTGTTTATAATATTTATAAGCTACCTTTAGCCTACGAAAGTCAAGATGGTATTTGTGTCCTTGATACTGACTGAGTCTTGGACCCTATCTTACTTGAGTGTATTTTCCATAAAGCATAGGGTGAATGCCTTCATGCATCTGTCAAACAGTTCTCTACCCTGTCTATGCGCCCTTATTTCTTTGAAGCAATCTGTCAAATGATTCTCATGCTTGTCTTTGCTTCTGCATTTTGTGTACATATCCTGCAACCATTGCATTAAATGAGACCACACTATAGAAGGTATTCTTTCAAACTGTTCATGTGCCTTTTCTATGCTTCTCCATTTTGCATTCAGGTTTGCCAGGTCACTTGCAACCTACATCATCTGACAAAATTTATGTACCTTTTCTTTTACTTCGATGGATGTCTACACCTTGTCTGAGCTGCGAGGTAGCATGAGCAAAGGTTATGCTGGTAAAGGCTATGACACTTTCCTTCACAACGTATCATTAACCCTTAAGTCAATCTTTCTATAGCCTCTCCATTCTATTTCCTTGCGCATTCTGCTAGGGGACACCGACGCTATTCTTCTTTAATAATCTCCTAATTATTAGATCGATGGTTGCCTTGGAGATACTTGAAATTCCCCTTCATTTACTGCAGCCTTGGGTATTTGTTACTCTCCCTCATCTTCATCAGTGTCGTTAGGTGGGTATGCAACATTAGTGTATACTTTGGAGCGAACCCCTATTGCATTTTAGGCCCTTGTTCTTAGCCACCATAGTGTCAGCTAGGAGTGATGAATATTTATGTGCTTTGGAGTTACCAGTCTGCAACTGCAAATTCTAAACCTGAGTGATACATTATAAACCCATTATGTGCCCACATTGTTATCCTTGTGTATCATTCCATAAGTTGACATCTCTTTGAGGCAATCTGGGAAATAGTTCTCCCATCTATGTTGGGTGATTGAAATCAAATAATCTCCCTACAACCATTGACAAACTATCTCTGCTACAATGTATAGACTTTGGAGGGTATTTAAGTTTAATTAATGCCCCTGTAACCATTTGCATCCTATCACAATAGAAACACTTAAACATAGAAGACTGAAGAGGTATAAATAGCCTTCCTTTTTCGTTGGCAACCTATCACATCTGCTTTACTTGAAAATAGAATGTTGTATAGACTTAAATAAACTCTTTGATTCTATTTGCAACCTGTCACAGCGGCGCACTTGAACATGATAGGATTTATAGATTTAAATAATCTCTCTGATTCCATCATCATGCAGTCTCAACTGCAACACTTGAGCTTAATAAAGAGTTTAAATATTTGAATAACTTCCTTGATTTTATTGACAATCTATAGCAGTTGCTGCACTTGAAAATAAAACTACTGTCTTCATTTATGGTTAAACCAAATGAGATATTTTCATTAAAAATGTATTAGTGAATTCGATAGTAAGTATGATATAATTACTCTCATTCAGACTGAATGGTGTATATGTCTTCATGCATAGGAAATTATATGATCTCCATACTATGTTCACCATTCTGTTTGAAGCTTATAAGATCACTGTGAATACATAGATAATCTGACTGTAGCCACATTACATACCAAGTTACATCCATAGATATTTATATAAATTCATACATAGAGAGATATCTATGTATTTACTCGTACGTGTTTAAGGATATATAGATTTTTTGTTAAAATGTTAGTTTAATGTTTGGATTAAAAAAAGTAGATTGTTATTTGAGATATATAGCCTTTAATGTAAGTAAGTTGTTGATGAGGTTGATAGGTTGTTTAACTTATACAACTTTGAATTATTGGTTGATGACTTAGTAGTACACATGTGGGAGGGATGTCTTTATGTTTACTTGATATTGTGGGTTTTCTTGAAAAGCAAGTTCCAAGTTGTTGTGAATGCTTTTTGAGGTATAATCATGATGTATTGTTGTTTGACATTGTCATTGGCAATTATGGTGGATTATGTTGGTTATTGCCTGAGTTGAAGTTCTTGATGTGAGGTCATCACTTATCGACTTGTAAATTGTGGTTTAACTTTAGTCTTTTGAGATCTTGTTGATCTTGCCATGGGAAAACTACTGTGTTAGTGATTTAGTCTTCTAGAGGTTAGAGGGGATATGGTTTCTTCTTGCTAGAGTTGGTATGGGGGTCCAATGACCTAGGAGGATCGCCTTGGGTAACCCAATCAAGTCTGAAGAGTTTATTGAGTTTTGTATGGTTTTAAGATCATGCCACTTTGATAATCGTTGATGTTGCACTTGGTTTGTGTTTATGTGGCTTGATCCTTACACTTGATGTGGTTTTCATTACTCTAAAGTTTGTTCTAGTGTGAGATGGTGCATGCCTCACATAATGCAGTTATTTTATTGGATTAGGTTTCTTGTGCAAATTGGCTTTCTTTTTTGTGTTTTCTGAGATATGTTATTAGTAGGGGAGTGGCTCATCATGGGGGCCAGCACACAAAGTGGAGCTTGGGTAACTCATGTGGAGTTAGTTTAATAAGTGAAAACTAAATCAAAACATTAGGTAGTCTAAAATATTTAACTAGATAAATTATGCCTCTCTCATGGACTCAAGGGCTAGTTCAGACTTGGGGATGAGTTGAGAAGGCCTGGAATGGAAAGATCGTTATCTTGTCTTTATGAAAGATAATCGATTCCGCATTGGATTGCATGTGGGGCTGGGTTTCGTAAGAGGTCACCAGGGTAACCCAAGTTGGGGGCCGGGGCCTAGGAAGATTCGCCAGGGTAACCCATGCAACATTGCGATGACACTCTTCCTTTAACAACCATGTATGCTTTGTTTCCCTCTATGTTATTCTTGGGCCTCTGGAAGCACATGTTGGCATTTGTATGTTGATGCTTTATTGGTTATTTCTTATGTTGGGCACATCTTGTGTTGGTTATATCTTGTGTTGGAGATTGTCTTATGTTATTGTGGATCTTGTTGTAAAGTCTTGTATCTTTTTTTTTTTATGGCTATTGTTGGGGTCCTTCTTGTCATCTCTTAGCACGGGGGGTGGGCCTTAGGGTCCACATGGTTGGGTTAAATGTGCTATGCACCCCATTGGGTCCCCAGTCGTGTATCAAGAAGTTCAAAATTGTACCTTGCAGTGACTCTTGAGTTGAACCTGAGTTGGATCCAGTATTGCAGTTTTGTACTCCTTCATTTCAAATGTATCATTCCATTTTATTGTATCTTCCCCATTCATGTTGGGAAGCGGCATTGTAATATTGTAATCCTTGATTATTGTATTGTCCATGTTCATGTTATCTTATGGTTACTAGTGTATACTTCCCATTCATGTAATGTAATGATGTTGTTGTGAAAAGTAATGCAGTCATGTAAACCCGAGGCATTTGTTATATGTAGTTCATGTTTAGTTTCATTTCATGTGATATATGATTATTATGATGTATGTTAGTACTTTTAAAAAAAAATTGGTGCCATAATTGTTAGATGTATTAGTATCCTTTGGGGTTGCTTGGCGAGGCATTACAAATATCCTCTATTTTTAATCAAGAGAGTATCTTGACAAGACTCCTCCAAGATCGTCTAATATCTCTCCCTCCAAGAACATGAAATAAATTTTAGTACAAGAGTTCATTTTGTGCATATCATAGAGTTCATGGTCATTTTACTAATGAATGCAAGGCTTTAAGTAACAAAATTCAACATCTAAAGGATTGTGGTGCTCTTCGTTGTGTTGAGGCACCTAGTTCCTCTTTTCACTTTGGCTCATCCTTGTCCTAGACTAAGTGGGGGCAAGGAGTTAGGTAGCCTTGTCCTCATATGTCACTTTTCGTTGTCTCTTTTGACTAGTCGGTCAACTTTAATTTCATGTACATATAAGAGCAATCTTGGGATGTGAACGACATGCCTTAAGTTGAATCACATGTAACATACTCATTCATGATGTAGTTTGATTCAGAAACATATGACTTGGAATAGGGCTTTCTAAATAAGCTCTCATTTCTTCTTCTACTTTAAAGCAATTTCTCATAGTAATGGTGTTAGCAACCACATTAATGTTGGGGCATACATCAACACTCATGTTCCATTGTATGATTTTCTTTCTTTGTGTGATGTGTCCTTTTCTTAGTGGTGTCATTGGGCTTGATTTCCTCTGAGAGAGTGATGTTTATTTGACTTGTCCTCTTTTGGAGACATTAGGCACAATGTTCCCTAAGAAAAGACCTTGCACAAATTAAGAAAAATTCCTTTGAACATTTTACACTATTTGTTATATGGCCACCTTGTAGAAAACGCTTTGCATGCCTATAGAGCCATCCTATTTGTTCATGAGTTTCAAGCATATTAAGTTCTTCTTGTCTCATGAAGCTCAAAATTCATTGTTGTGTGGCACCTTATTAAAGTTATCAGGAGGTATAAATTTGGCATGGTTGGATAGGAAGCTGATTCGAAGCATGACTTTCCCTTAGCCACTCGTGAGTGTGTGGTGAGCACATATTGGCCGTGTGTGTATGTGTCTCACCCTCTTGGATTACTCAACCAGTGAATGACCTGAAGTTTCATTGCATTAGAGTGAGTGTGCATACTTGGACAAACAACTTAGATCTAATCCACATCATGTAGGAAAAATATTCAAGGCTTGATCCACCTCTTTTTATTTTTCCTTTTCTATTAGTTATTGACATTGTGGGTATGTGCAGGATCATCATGGAAAAAACAAGCCCTTTGGTGGAAATTTTTTTAGAAAAATCAGAGTTAAGAAACTTGACGTAAAAATTTGAATAAGTTATCTATATTATTTCAAAAATATGTAAGAATAGAATCTGTAGTAAATTGAATGTAGTCTCTAAACTACTAGCTTTATTTATTTTTTTAAAATTATTTGGTGACAATTTGAAATTTCAATGCAGTAGTACTTAAATTTCAAGGAAAAAATAAGTAGGTGTCTGTCTGACCACCCTAATCACTATAAAATGATAATATTTTTTATAATATTTTAGATATAAGTAGAGGACTCATGTCCCGATGTGATGCATTTTTTTAAATTTTTTTTCAAGTAAATAATTAATTATTATTTTTTATTTCAAATTTTAAAAAATATAAAACCTCGTATGTCTAGCCACCTTAACTTGGTCAAAATTTCATGAAATTCAATATTTTTTTATAATCCTATATTATGTGAAGCATAGAATGTGATGCATGTTTCAGATTGAAAAATGTGATACTGTATGAAAGTTATAGATGTTTTTCAATCAACCTATCAATCAAGACTTTATTCATAATTAAAAGAGAAAATGAATAATAATTATTTATTAAATTCAAAGTAAAGCATAATTTATATTGGTGGAAAGCTGAGAATCTTCTTTAAAAACCCTTTTTGTTTCATGAATTTTGGGTAAAAAAAATGTCTTCAGCTACATGGGCTATCATATCACTTACATATCACCACTTTTTGGCCCATCATGATCCTGCACATACCCTTGTATGTTCGTGTATCTTGTTTTTCTACATATCATACACCTTGTGCATGTTCTTTTTTTGCTTATGTTGATTTGACATAGGATCTTAGATCCTAGGGGCTTGACCACTTCTTCAATCTTTGCTCTCCTAGACCATCTACATTGGTACACTTGGACTGCTCTTGAATGTCTAATTTAGTATGAGTTTGAAGCAAGTTTATCCTAGCAATAAAGTGGGGGCTAAATGTGGCAACAAAAAAAGTATCCCTTTTTCTTGCTTGTTTGGGCCCTCCTTGTTAACTAAGCTTAACAGTGCCTTGATTTAGTGTTGTAATGTGTTTTGACACATTCACACTAGGTCTTGGGCCCTTGTGAACTAATGAACCTAAAATGGTAACTTGTTCAAGTGTTGTACAATGTTGTAACACACTTTCACACTTTTCTAGGGTTTTATTAATTAACTACACCTAATTAATCTATTTTTAACCTTAATCAGGATTTATTTGGAGTGTTGTAAATTGTTGTAACACACTTTCACACCTTTCTAAGGTTGTCATTAACAATTGTTCTTTATTAAGCTTTAATTGGCCTTAGTTTTCATCCACAAGACTCATTTAATTCATATTTTTGAGGATAATCCTAACAAAAATTAATATCCAATCATAATTTAGGTGTTTTCAACATGTGTGGCCTAGATTTAGTGATCTAGGACTCATTCACCTCCTTGGGTGAATGATTCCCACCTAGGTTTTTGGGTCTCAAACCTAGTTTCACACCTTTCTAATAATTTTTTAAAATGGTCACATAAATTATGCCTAATGGGACTCATTCGCCACCTTGGGTGAATGAGTCCCATGTGACAAAAAATCAAAATTAATTTAAACTTTTGGTAGAATGTTATCCTTCTAGATCTGATGCTTACTTGCAATGCTATAATTTCAGGAATTATTGCATAATTAAGTATAAATACAAGGTTCTTTCACTCATTTTCACCTAAGCATTCAAGAGATCACCTAGCAAGTTGAATGATCATCCTTATAGAAAGTTTGAGTTCAAAAGAGCATTCATATCCAATTTTCAAGCATTCAAGGGAGGAATTTTCCATCAATTATTGCAGCAATTCAAGATCCATCATCATGTTAATGATATCAAGCATCAAACATGTTATTGAGCCAGTGTAGTGATGTAGCATTCAAGATTAAAGATCAAGCATTGTTCTACACCTATTGTCAAGATCAAGATCTGCATCCTTCATGGCCATTTCATGCTGAATTGTATATTTACAAGACATCATCTAGAAGGCATGATTCAAGGTATCATGATTCATGTTTCATGTCCTATGTTTTAGGTTTCATGTCCTTGTTTGATTGTTTCATCATTTGGTTTAATTACCTAAGCGGGGTTTGACCAAGGCAAACCCCTATTCACTAAAAAATCAACAAGTTTTTCTTCTCTCTACATGTGTGATTGCAGATCTAGGTTTCTTGTAGCATGAAGGATCATGGAAGATTAGGTTAAAAGCTTGAAGAAAGTTGTTTGAATTGTCTCCTCATTTGTAGGGTTGTAATCTTCACTAAAAGGTGACCTATAGCCCAAAAATTAGAGTTTCAAATCCAGAGACAAAGTGGAATAGAAATAGTAGAAATTGAAGACCAGATTTAGACTTTTAAATGATAGAAAACCCTAACTAGACTCATTTTCCTAGATTGGCGAATGAGTCCCAATTTAGGTCAATTTTGAGATTTTTGCAATTTTGGATACCCTTTTTCTAGAAACATGTTCCTATTCAAAAACCATGATCTTGGATTGATTCACCCAAAATGGTGAATGAGTCCTAGTAGGCCAAATTTTAGATTATTCAGCATTTCAGGCCTCCATTCAAGTTCTCTCAAATTTCCAGGTGCTCCTCTGTACTTTTCCAGTTCGTTCTTCTTATTTATTTGCATTTATAGTTTAGAGTATGCACAGGATCATCATGGAAAAAACAAGCCCTTAAGTGGCAAAAAATTTAGAAAAATCAGAGTTAAGAAACTTGACATAAAAATTTGAATAAGTTATCTATATTATTTCAAAAATATGTAAGAATAGAATCTATAGAAAATTGAATGTATTTTCTAAACTACTAGGTCTATTTTAAAAAAAATATATCTATTTGGTGAAAATTTGAAATTTCAATGCATAATACTTAAATTTCAGGGAAAAAATAAGAAGTAGGTGTCTCTGACCACCCTCACCACAATAAAATGATAATAATTTTTTATAATATTTTATACATAAGTAGAGGACTCATGTACATATGTGATGCATATTTTTTTGTAATTTTTTTCCAAGAAAATAATTAATTATGAATTTTTAATTACAACTTTTAAAAAATATAAAAACTCGTATGTCTGACCACCTTAACTTGGTCAAAACTTCATGAAATTTAATTTTTCTTTTTTTAATTCTATATTATGTGAAGCACAAAATGTGATGCATGTTTTGGATTCCAAAAATGTGATACCATTTGAAAGCTATAGATGTTTTTCAATCAACCTATCAATTAGGACTTTAGTCATAATTCAAATAGAAAATGAATAATAATTATTTATTAAATTCAAAGTAAAGTATAATTTATATTGGTGGAAAGCTGAGAATCTCCTTTAAAAACCCTTTTCATTTCATCAATTTTGGTTAAAAAATAAGTCGTCAGCCACATATCCTACAAATGCCCATCATATCGCCACTTTTTGGCCCATCATGATCCTGCACATACCCTTCATTGAGTGAAGTTTCTTGCATCATTGATTTCAATGATTAGATCTTGCATTTCATACATTTTTCCAAGCCCTAGCTTGGTGGTGAACCCCTCATTAGTTTATAATTATCCCCTATGACATCCCTATTGCAAGATATCTTTCTCCTTTGCATTGAGATCTCTAGGGTTATCGTTGAATGAAACAACTGAAAAGTGGGTGTATTCTATGTGCTAAACCATATGATAGCATTACCCAATTTTCTTGATTGTTCCAATTATATATTTGAATTGAGGTGTTCTAGCTCTCTTTGTAGTAGCCCAAGTGCATGGTTAAATAAGGCCTATGTATTAGTATCTTTCACTTAACTATCTTTATAAATGCCTCTAATGATTATGTGCTACATTAGGTGAGCCTAAATAAGAAGAGATTTTTAATTATCATTAGTTGGTACCTAACTATCCAATCCTTTTGATGAGCCTTGTCTCTTTATCGATAATAGTATTATTTCCATTCTCTAGGTTTTTAGTGTCTCTAGAAGTTTGGGCTAATTCTTTTGATCACCAACATGATTTACTGGGAGACTACTTCTTTGAAGTAGCACTATTTATTAGCCAATAGGCTATTTTGTTTGAAGTTTCTACCAGGATTTTTGTTAGCCCAACCGTCAATTGGATTTTCTAGCGTTGAGGGTGTCTCGATCGACGGGGAGGTAACCATGTTTTTTTGTGGTGACGTGGATGTTGGTAATTACCTAGGTTGGTGGTGGTGGAGAATTTTGTCCTGGACATGGGGAAGGTGAATGGTAAGCATTTGTTGGCATGACCACCAATGTATCTTGTCGTTGCATGATGGCAGCGAATGAAGTAAATGCAATATTGAATGTTGGCATGTGGGAAAGTATACTTTGATGAAGTTGTATTGTTGAAAGAGCCATTGTGGTGTTGGTTTCATAGTAGGCTATTGTTAAATTTTTCATGTTCAACTTCATTATTTAGTAGGTTGGACAATTTTAAAACTATTGGGGTGCAGAATCTGTAACTCATCTTGCATGGGTATTTTGCATAAATGATTAATTTATTGTTTATGCCTTTCATTCTCTACTTATTGTTCATTTTGATAGTAGGTTTAAGGGTTTGAACAGTTATGTGTTGCGTAATGTGGGAGGAAGTCTATTGATTAATTTGCATTGTCGAAATAGCCATTGTGGTGTTGGTTTGATAGCAGACTATTGTAAAAAAAAAATCCTGTACGATTCCTTGGTTTGTTTCATAGGAGACTATTGGAAAAAATTTCATTTCCCACTACTTTTTATAGTAGATTGGAGGGTTTTAAAACTTCCATTCTTTGCAATTTGTAAGTCATTTTATATGGGTGTTTTATTTAAATTGTTTGTTAATTGTATATGTTAAAACTGTTGTTGTCCAAAATCTGTAAGCCATTCTGCGTGGATGTCTAGCATTATGGTTTTGTGTGGATGGATAAATTGTAGTTGAATCTTTTTTGTTTCGTCAAAAAACATGGGTAGGTTTTGTAATTTTTTTGTACCTAGTTTATTGTTTGTAGTTATCTTTGTGCATCTTTGGCCTTATACCTATTACCATAGGAGCAATTGTAGTTAAATCTAGGTTCTTCCATCAAAAAATATGGTTAGGGTTGGTAATTTTATTGGCCAATTGTAGATTAAGATAGGAGTGATTGTATATATATATGGATATGCAGAGGGTTTGTTACTTGTTTAAAGTTTCCAATGGGATTTTCGTCAGCTGAGCCATGAATATGATTTGTTGCGTAATAGTTGTTTTACAATTTGTCTCTTTCTCTCTAATATTTAATTCTAGCCAATGTAGCTTAGATTTTTTGCGTAATGTGTGAGGAAGTTTATTGATTAAGTTGCATTGTTGAAAGAGCCATTGTGGTGTTGATTTCATAGTGGACTATTCTAAAAATCATTGTGTGCAATTTGTTGGTTTGTTTGATAGTAGATTATTGTAAAAATTATTAGCCTCAACTCTGTTTTATGGTAGATTGGAGGATTTTAAAATTGTCATTCTACACAGTCTGTAGGTCATCTTACTTGGGTGTTTTGTATAAATGGTTTATTTATTATTTATGTTAAAACCGTTTTTCTCCACAATCTATAAGTCATTTTTGATGGATGTTTGTCATTATGGTTTTCTATGGATGGAGAAATTGTAGTTAAATCTTCTTTGTTTCATCAAAAAATATGGCTAGGGTTTATAGTTTTCCATTTCTTGTTTTATTGTTTGTGGAAATTGTGAAAAAACTATTAGGAAAACACTAGAGAATGACATACATATTATTCTTAAGTATCATCCTAATATGTCTTACAATTGTTACATAGATTGCTTGCCTTCTACCAATATGTTGCATGATACTCTTTTTCTGTCACCTGTTCAAAACTTCTTATAACAAATTGTTAATTGTCATTGGTTTTTCCTTTGTAAGGAAAGAAAATATATTGGTTAGGTTGCATTGCTGAAAGAGCCATTGTGGTGTTTCTTGTGTATGACCCTATTGTAAGAATATTCATCCTTGGGTCCGTTCTATACCAGATTTGGGTTTCAAAATTGTTGTGGTGGGTATGTCCATGATCATGATGGGCCAAAAAGTGGCAATATGATGGGTATGTGGCTGACGACTTTTTTTTTTTACCTAGAGTTGATGAAACAAAAATGGTTTTTAAAGGAGATTCTTAGGTTTCCACCAATATAAGTTATGCTTTATTTTGAATTTGATAAGTAATTATTGTTCATTTTCTATTCTGATTATGACTAAAGTCCTAATTGATAGGATGATTGAAAAAAATCTATAGCTTTTAAACAATATCACATTTTTTGAATCTAAAACATGCATCACATTACATGCTTCACATACTATAGGAATAAAAAAAGAAAAATTGAATTTCAAGAATTTTTGACCAAGTTAAGGTGGTTAGACATACGGGTTTTTATATATTTTAAAACTTGTAATAAAAAATTCATAATTAATTATTTACTTGGAAAAAAATAACAAAAAAATATGCATCACATTGGGAAATGAGTTCTCTACTTATATCTAAAATATTATAAAATGATATTATCATTTTATTGTGGTTAGGGTGGTCAAACAGACACCTACTTCTTATTTTTTCCCTAAAATTTAAGTACTATTGCATTGAAATTTTAATTTTTCACCAAATATATTTTTATTTTTTTAAACAAATCTAGTAGTTTAGAAACTCCATTCAATTTTCTACAGATTCTATTCTTACATATTTTTGAAATAATATAGATAACTTATTCAATTTTTTATGTCAAGTTGCCTAACTCTATTTTTTCTAAATTTTTTGCCACTTAAGGGCCTATTTTTTCCATGATGATCCTACACATACCCTGGTGTGAAGTATGAAAGTAGTTTTAAATTGGTATTTTGCATAAATGTTTTGTCCATAATATTGAATAGCAAATAATGCAGCTCAAATTTCCAATTAATCTTGTGATGCTATATGCATTTTGTGTGTTCCCACAGGAGCAACTGTAGTTAAATCTTGTTTTGTTCATCAAAAAATATGGTTAGGGTTATTAATTTTCTTGCGCTCAGTTTATTATTTTAGTTTCCTGTGTGTATCTTTGTCATTAGATGTATTAACATAGGAGCAATTGGAGACTTACATAGTGGTGATTGTATATATAGCTATGTAGAGTGTTTGTTATTTGTTTGAAACTTCTAATGAGATTCCCATCAGCTAAGCTGTGAATAGGATTTTATCGTGTAATGGCTCTTTTACAATTAATGGTAGAAGAAAGAAGATTTAACTACAATTCCTACACCCGCATAAAGTGATAATCTATCTGAAGTCTCCAAAATGAGGTTAACCTCAAAGACATAAACATATAACAAGAAGACATTAACAATAAATTAATCATCTATGAAAAACACCCATGTAAAAAAGACTATAACCCTACAAACTGCATTGAAACTTTGAGCTACATCACCTCACACTAAATATTATAGAGAAATAGAGAAATTGTAAAAGAGGCATTATAATAACAGTAATGTAGTTGTATATATATATGTGTGTGTGTGTGTGTGTGTGTGTGTGTGTGTGTGTGTGTGTGTGTGTGTGTGTGTGTGTGTGTGTGTGAGTGTGCGTGTGTGTGTGTGCACATATGTATATATATAAATGTGAGCTTTTATTAGAGAATGTTTACTATTTTTTTGTGAATATTGAACAACAATTGGAGTAGTTTGCTTGGATGGAGATTAATGGTGGCATACGGTGGTGTCTACAATTCGTGATGGCCCTTGGCCATTGTGGTTTGTGCCCCTCTTTCCTTATGCCCCCTAGTGCCTTGGTGTTTTTTCTCTTTTTCAGTTTTCCTTTCTTGTCTTTGTTTTGTCATAAGGTTTCCCCATGAGAACCCTCTGGTTCCTTCTACTTCCCTGGTGCTCGGCCATGTCTTGGTTGTGAGTACATCCCATGGAAGTATTCCCTCAGCTTTTAGAGGCCCCCTTGGAGGCATGATGCTTGAACATACTTGAAACCCTAGTGGTGGCAAGGGCAGTGGAGGGTATTCTTTTAGGGACATCGTCACTGAGAAAGGTAAGTGGGCTTTCCCCGAATCAATACATTTCCTAATGGTGAACAATGGTGGAAGCCTCCAAAACCCCTCTTATGGTGTCGAACCAAGTAAGTGCCCTCCCCTAGATACCAATAAATTTTTCTAGATTCCTAATCATGATATCGCTTCGACCCTTAAAAATGAGGATTCAAGGTTAAAAAATGTTGCAAATTTTTTTGCTGATTTAGACTCTACAAAGATCTTGACAAGGAAATACCTTGACTAGTGGATGATTAAAATTTGGAATAAAAAATTAGGGATTTATCAATCATTCTATAGAATGTTATAGAAGGGGTTATTTTTAATTACATTCCAAAATAGTAATATTCAAAAATAAGTGATCAATCAGGAGTTTTGGTCAACTGGGAACTCTATGTTTAGGTAAGTATCCTGGTCTTCCAACCTTTTAAATGAGGAGGTGCTTGCTCTCTCCTTTCCAAGATGGATTACCCTAAAAAATATTCCCCTAATATTATGGAATTTCATCCAGTGCCTAGTTGAAAAATTCAGAAGGGTTTTAAGAATTGAGGACACTATAAATACCCTACTGCACCTAGATGTAAGGGTTCTTGTGTCAATCACAGTGCCTGGTGTGGAAATCCTAGATGAGGTTGAGATAGAAACTAAAAAATGACATATTAAAGTTTCAAATTGAAATATTGGGGGGTTTGAACACTTGTTTCCTTTGTAAAAGAGAGGGTCATGTAAGGAGAAACAACCCCATCATTAAGAATCAAATAAATTTGAACAAAACAAAAACCCACATTCTATGAATATGGATCCCATTGGAAAGGAAACTACCAATGAGGTAATGATGTCCTATCGTGAGCCTGAACCCGAACCAATTGAAAATCAAAATGGCTTGGAGCCCTTGGACACTCTTGAAACCACCTTAAGCCTATCACCCGAGGAGTTTTATTTGGTTGTCAAAAAGGGAATGAATGAGAAGGAGTGACCCCCAGTGGATAAATGTGTTGAGATATCCTCCCAAAGCCCACGAAAAAATGTGGAGCCTAGCGAAAAACCTAAGGCTATGGGGAAAAATATCATCACTCACACCCCGATTGAGAATCGACTCACTTCATTGGGCCACAGGCTAAATGTGCAAGAGCTGGTTATTGAAAAGATTCAAAAAAAAAATAGCAAACAAAAAATCCTTTCGGTTGCTAAAGATAAAATAGAATAGCATAGCCTTGGCACCAAAAAGGATGGTGCAGTTTCACTTCAAGAAAAGGCTGAGAAGGCTAATGTTGTCTCCAATCACTATTGAGGTCCATTGGTTTTAGACCCAATCCTCATAGAGCACAGGGATTTAGAGAAGTACATTTTGACCCCATCTACAAAATTTCATGTAGACTCTAGAGAAGGAGAGTCTCTATGTCGGTTGGATGTGGAGTCTATGGAAACAATAGTCATTGGAAAGACCCAAAATCTTGAAAAAGAGATCAATAATAGGGAATTAAATATTGATCCCCAAAACTGGAATATAGAAGAGAATAAATTTATTTTTTTGCTCCCAAAGAGGCTAACCCCCCAAAGACTAATCAAAGAAGTATTGAAAATGATACCCCACCGATAGACTTGGGAGATAAAGGGGAAACATTAGACCCCAAGGAAGATAAAGGGAAGGTTAAAAGAATCTTTGTAAAAGAATGGTTGGGGCAGAAGAAAGGGGGTAGAAAAAGGAAACTTAGAGAGCGGATGGTTCCCTATAAGAGGTGTGAAGATAGAAAGAATGAGTTACCTAAATTCTTTGAGGGATTTAGGAACCTAGTGGAGGAAACCCAAGACATGGAAGATAATGAATCTTAGATGTGTATCCTGGAATGTGAGGGGGATTGAAACCCCTGACATGAAATTCTACATTAGGAGGTTTTTCAACCAGGCCAAAGAAAAAGATGTAATAATGTTGCAAGAAGCAAAAGCCACTAACAACATCTTGGAAATAAGTTTGAGATGTATTTGGAAAGACGCAGTCTTATTCACTACCAAACATGAAAAAGGAAGAGGTGATATTGCAATACTCTTGGATAGAAAGTGGGAAAGTTGGGTGAAGGACCATGGTTCTTCCCCATGTAATAGGGTTGTGTGGTTGCTGTTGGAAACAGAGGGCTTAAAATTTGGTATTTGTTCCATTATGCTCTAAATGAGTATATATAGATGTGTGAGCTTTGGGATTGGTTGAGAAAATTGCTAGAGATCCCTTGGGTGTGGGGTGGTGATTTCAACATGGTGGAGAACCAGGAAGATAAGTTAGGTGGAATAGACATGGGTTGGAAGGGGAATGAAAAGTTCTAGTTTAGAATGAAGAACAAACTAAAGTTAGTGGATCCCATAGAAGGTACTAAGAAGGACATTAAGGATATTTGGTATACTTGGTGCAACCTTCAAAGCGACAGTAGAAGGATATATTGCAGGCTCGACGGATTCTATGATAATAAAGACATGTTATCCTTTTATTAGGTGGAATGAGCCAGCTCAAGGGTTAAAGTTAGCCATTGGAATCTTTTAGATCACCACCCTATCTTAGTAAATATAACTTTTGGAAGTAGAGAAAAAACCCCCTACAAGAGAACAAATAAGTTCATTTTGAACTGAAGCCTACTTTTGAGTGAGGACTGTAACAGTGCAATCTTCACTTTAAGAGAAATAAATAAGTGGCTAATTCAGGGTTGTTCTCCCATTGACAGGTGGAACACAAATGTGCAGAGTGAGCAAAAAGTCTTCCAAACAATTAGAGAGTAAAAATCAAAGGAAAGAAGGAAAAATAAGGGGATGTAGGAAAAATTACTCCATGTTCAAGCCAAAATCCAAAATAACCCCCAAAGCCTTGAGCTGAATAAAGAGCTCGTGGACATAAGGGTTGAGTTAAGGAAGTTGCAAGCCTACAAAGATCAAGGCCTTAGGAAACAGGAAAGGCTAAAGTGGGTTGCCCAAGGTGACAGGGGGCCAATTTTTTTTTCAAATGCCTTAAGTCTAAAGAAGTAAAGGAGGGGTTGGTAAAAGATCTAGAGGGCATCAAAGACAAGTTCTGCCAGTATTTTAGGAACCTTTTCAAAGTTGAGTGCAATGGAACCCCTTGCAAGGTGGCCAAAGAAGATTGCAAGAGACTTATTCCAAGGAAGGTAACGAAAGAAATGGTTGATAGGTTAAACACGCCATTGAATCAAGAGGAAATTAAAAGCACCATCCTCTCAATCTATAATGACAAGGCTCCCAACATGGATGTCTTTCCAATTGAATTTTACAAAGAAAATATTGATTGGGTGAGTGAGGATCTTTTACAGGTTTACAATGAGGCTCTGAACAAAGGTTCTTTAGGAAAATAAATCAACCAAGGAGTCATTAAGCTCATACCTAAAGAAGGTGATAAAACTTTGTTAAAAAATTGGAGGCCAATTACTCTATTGAATGTATCATATAAGATACTTGCTAAAGATATCTCCCAGAGGCTGTCATTAGTTCTCCCTAAGATCATCAACCTTACTCAAATAGGTTTTATTAAAGGAAGATATATCCTAGAAAATCCTTTGACCAGTTGGGAGGAAATGGAGTGGGCCAAATTTTCCATCTAGAATATAGGGATGTTACTATTAGACTTCCAGAAAGCATATGACAAAATATAATGGCCATTTATATTGATGGTTTTAGAGGCTTTTGGTTTCCCAAAGAATCTGTGTTTAGTGGTTAGAACCCTGCTAATAGATGCCACTGCAAGAGTGGAAGTCAATGGAAGTCTCATAAAGGAAATAACACTAGAAATATCTATAAGACAAGGGTTCCTCCTTGCACCCTCCCTCTTTGTCATTATAGATGGTGCACTTCACTTCATCCTAAGAGATTCCACCTTAAGCTGAAAGGTTCATGGAATTATTCTCCAAAATAAAGATGAATTAATAAATGCTCAATTTACAGATGACACAACACTTTTTGTAAAATTAGGCAAGGATAACTTTGATAACCTATTGAGGAAAATGGACTTGTACTCCAATGCAGCTCGGGCTAAAATCTTTGAAGCGAAAACTACACTCTTAAGTTGGGATGCTCATAAGCAAAAATGACTTGAGGAAAATGAATTCTAGTTGAGAGGACCCAACAAAATTTTCAAGTATCTTGGGATACCATTTGCAATAAGTCCCAACCTTAAAGACATGTGGGAATAGCTAAAGAACAAGATCATAAAAAACTAGAAGCCTAGAATAAGCAGTATTTATCAATTGTAGGAAGGGAACAAGTGTGGCAGAAAATTCGATCCTCTTATAATGTGTATTATGCCTCGGCCTAGATGTTCAATGGTTATCAAGTGGATGAAATCCAAAAATGGGTAAGGCAGCTCCTCTGGTTAGATGGGGAGGGAAATAAGAGAAGGCATGCAATTTTTTGGGAATGGTGCTGCTTGGAGAAGCAAAAGGGGGGACTTGGGCTAAAAGATTTGAAAAGGCAAGGAATTTCCCTTGCTATCAAATGGATTTGTAAAAGTTTTCTTGGTGAAGAGCTTTGGAAGGTCTTGGTAAGACATAACATTAGTAATGGTGTCCCCAAGGGTGCAAAAACATGGAAAAAGCTACCCTTGATTGATCTTTTATTTGGAAACTTCCCAATCTCACCAACAGTGTCCAACATTTTCAAAAGCCTATGGAAGGCCTGGGAGAGTAGCAAAGAGAAGGTACTCTCTAAGTACCCTATTGAGGAAGAGATAAATAATAACATGCTAAATAGGTCTAGCTGGTGGAACATTTGTCATAATAAGCAACCTTTGGTACTCCTCCAAGGATGTTTTGCCAAAGATTGGAGAAAGAAAGGGATCTCTCTATTCAACATCATTGAAAATGGAAGGCTTATTAGTTGGGAAGCCCTTAATCAGAGCTTTAAGCTTCCTCAAACTCATAAAAGAACATATGAAAGACTTAAGAACTAGAATTTAAGTCTTAAAAGCTTATCTTCCTCTACTAACAACAAAAAGATGTATCTTGATTGGCCGAAAGAAAAAGGTTTATCTCACCCCAAAGTTAATGAAATTTATAAAGCCCTAGAAAATCCCCCTATTCTGGCTGATATGCTTAATAAAAGCTGGAATCTTAATATTATCCAAAAGTAGTGGGAAAAAGCATTCTCTAGAATCTGGAATAATACTCTTGAGCCTAAGAAAGATGGTTTCAAATGGATGTTGATTTGGTAAAATTTTCCAAACTTTGACCCCAAAATATGTCCTTCAATCTATGATGTTTGCAAAAATAATGAATCAGTCTTTCATCTTTTCTTTGACTACTTCTATGCTAAAGAGATATGGAAATTATTTCACATTGACTTGTATGGTTGGGGGGAAGCCAATGAAAAGAAAATAAAAGAAATAATCTTGGGAAATATTGATAATTTAGGAAAGCCTATTAATCTTTTTTGGTTGATTCTAACTTCTGAAATCTTGTGGCTCTTATGGAAAAATACGAATGCAGAAAAATATCAAGGCACTAGGAGGGCACTTACTGAGTCTAATAGAAGACTCACATCTCATGTTCTTTACTTGCAAGTTTCTAATGTATTGGAGGTGGCCAAAGAAAAATTCCAAAGGCTAATGAAAAATGGCAAGGTGGAGGTAAAGAAAGAAGAGTTGATCGAAGCCAACCAGTGGTTGTTCTACAAACCAACAAAGAAGTACCTATTAAAGGCTGATTGAACCTAAGGAAGCTGATTCAAGTTTGAAATAAAGGATGAAAGTGTCTGTTGCACCTCTTTTTTCTGAAATAGTGATGTAAATATGGTTACAAAGAGCCTAAATGCTTTCTTTCATAATGTAGTTGACTCATGTTATGGGCACAAAAAGGATTAAGCTCTGAAAGACTTGAGAACTGATGTAATGCTGAAAGGTTGATCTTCGTGATCATTTTTGTATACTATTCTGAATAAAAATATATATATACATGTATGTATGTATATATACATGTAACAAGAAGACATTGACAATAAATTAATTATCTATGCAAAACACCCCTGCATGTATGTATGCATATGTTTACATATGTATATATTACCAAGTTGAATGAAGTCATCGCCTACCTACATAGGGTTCAATAGTAGCGGTGAGAAAACTTTACTGCTAGATGGAACTTTAACCACTACTAGAGGTGCCCCTAGCATACCTGTTGTTACCCTCACTTATGTATATCGATATGGATCCACTCCTATGGGTTCTCCATTTTTATCCATTTCCAATACCCCAAGGTTTCTTGAGAGCGTGAGGTCTGCAGGGACTGTAAGGTATTGCACATCAGCCCAGTTGCTGCAAAGCGCCCGGTACAGATCCTTCCGTCTCGAGGGCCAATTATAGGTGGCTAATATGAGGGTTCTAGATATACATGTATGCATGTATGTATATATATATGTGTGTGTCTATGTTTGTACATATGTATGTGTATGGGTATGTGTGGGATCATCATGGAAAAAATAGGCCCTTAAGTGGTGAAAAATTTAGAAAAATCAGTGTTAGGCAACTTGACTTAAGAATTTGAATAAGTTATCAATATTATTTCAAAAGTATGTAAGAATAGAATCTGTAGAAAATTGAATGTAGTTTCTAAACTAATAGGTTTATTTAAAAAATCTATTTGGTGAAAATTTGAAATTTCAATGCAGTAGTACTTAAATTTCAAGGAAAAATAAGTACATGTTTTTGACCACCTAACCACAATAAAATGATAATTTATTTTTATAATATTTTAGATATAAGTAAAGGACTCATGTCCCAATGTGATGCATTTTTTTTGTAATTTTTTCCCAAGTAAATAATTAATTATGAATTTTTTATTACAATTTTTAAAAAATATAAAAACTCGTATGTATGACCACCTTAACTTGGTCAAAACTTCATGAAATTCATTTTTTTTTTAATCCTATAGTATGCAAAGCATAGAATGTGACAATGTTTCAGATTCAAAAAATGTGATACTGTTTGGAAGCTATAGATGTTTTTCAATTAGGTTATCAATCAAGATGTTAGTCGTAATTAAAAAAAAAATGAATAATAATTATTTATTAAATTCAAAGTAAAGCATAATTTATATTGGTGGAAAGTTGAGAATCTCCTTTAAAAACCCTTTTCGTTTCATCAATTTTGGGTAAAAAAAAGTTGTCAGCCACATAACCTATACATACCCATCATATCGCCACTTTTTGGCCCATCATGATCCTACACATACCCATACATGCATGTATGTATGTATATATATGTGTAAATATGTATATATAAACATATAACAAGAAGAAATTAACAATAAATTAATCATCTATGAAAAAACCCACGTAAAAAAGAGTATATCACCTCACACTAAATATTATAGAGAAATAGAGAAATTGTAAAAGAGATATTGGAATAACACTAATTTAGCTATATATATATATATTTATATGTGTGTGTGCATATGTATATATTTGTGTAGATATGTATATATATACATGTATGTATGTATGTATATATATACATATATGTATGCCTATATATATACATATATACATTTCAGCTCCTTTTATACAATTACTCTATTTGTTAGGAGGCTAGAAAGATAGTGGCCACCAAAGTGAAATTGAAACCATGGTAGCTAAATCAATGTGAAAATGTATATATGCAAACATAGGAATAAATTATGTAGCCACTCACAATGTAAACCATGGTCTTTGTAAGGATTTGAAGTTAGATCAATTAGAAAGATACCAAGGGCCTAATTGTGCAAAATGTGTATTGCAAGAAAGATCCACATAGTATATATATGTGTCTACAAATGTATGTATATATATATATTATATATATAGATATATATATATATATATATATATATATATATATATATATATATATGTATATATATATATATATATATATGTATGTATATATATATATATATATATATATATATATATATATATATATATGTACACATATATATACATATATACATGCATATATATTGTAAATCTAAGCTACATTATTTGGCATTAAATATTATAGACAAATAGAGAATTTGTCAAAGAACTATAAGGAAAACACTAGAGAATGACATATATTTGATTCTTAAGTACCAACCTACTAGCTCTTACAACTATTACATAGACCGCTTGTCTTGCACAAATATGTTGTGTGATATTATGTTTTCCCAATCTTACAATTTCCCTATTTTTCCTCTAATATTTAAGGGCAAATAATGTAGCTTGAATTTTGAATTGAGAAACCAATTGTTACATAGGAATTGGTGTTACACCTTGTCTAGATAGTGATAGAATTACAGGTATAGATTCCTCTAGCTAATTTTCATCATAAGGTTTGATACCTTTTATAGAATTCTCTATTTGTCTTCAATATAATTTACAAGCAAAGATGTAGGTTGAATCTTTTCTCAGTATGTTTCAAATTTTGTTATCTTTCTATAAGTTTAAAGAAATGGGAAAAGTCTTTTTTACATAAAAAAATATTTAGGAGCACATCATATAATTATTGTCATTACCTAATAAATCATAGATGAATGGAAAAATACACTAAACATATTCATACAAGACAAGGTTTACAAACAAGGCCTTTAATAACAGCAAGAGGATCTATTGTAGACTCAGAGCTATCCTGCAACATGTACATACCTTTTGCTGCAATTTGTAGCAAACTAGTGGTAGCTTCACCAAAAGCAATAAACCAAAGGCTGGATGAATGGCTACATATATAAATACATATATTCTACATTTGACATGCATTATTTGGCACTAAATATTATAGAGAAATAGGAAAATTTTAAAAGAACTATTAGGAGAACATTGAAGAACCACATAAAATGAGAGAATACCGAAACCCAACATTAAATGGAGCTTTGAAACACAGGGAAAGAATATCATAAAACATATTCATGCAACACAAGAAATCTATGTAATAGTTGGTTGAATGGTCTTCCAACTTTAACTGCAAAAGATAGTGATAGTTGCATTCCTTGATTTTCATTTGGCAACAGTCACAAAACCAAACAACACCATGAGAGCAACCTAAAGAAAATAAGTATTGTCATAAAGAGCTGGGCTTACATAATTGATTTCGCAAGTTGAAAATATTTTTATATAGGCATGGAGGGAAAAATAGTTTGGTGGCTTTTAAGTGTTCTTGTAATAATTCTTTTATCTGTTCAACTTTATATCTTTAGCTGATAGGCTATTTGTTTGAAGTTTCTATTTGTTGAGAAGGCAACATTTAATCATGCAGTATGTGTAACATATTCATCATGCCATAATGGCTTTTTTGAGAATGCAATTGAATTAATATATTTTCTTGCATATTTGGTAGTACAATTTCCCCACTGCAACATTGAATATTCCATTTAGTTCCTATTGTGCCATTGCACTACAATTGGTGTGTGTGTATATATATATATTGAATTCTCTATTCCATATATAAAAATATTTATGTATGCAGACATATATATCCATATATACAAACCAGGGGTCCTGTGGCCCATTTCATAATGTAAGTAAGCATCCAAACTAGATTTTCCCTCAGTTGACTAGCTAAAACAACTTCAAATTCAGCCCTTTTGTTTCTTATACTAATGCCACACTATAGAGTAGACAATATGCTATAAGCAACCAAAAAGGTTTGAATTTGTAGTGTTCCCAGCTGCTTAATTGAGAGGAAAATCAATTTGGATGTTTCTTTCCTTCATAAATTTCAAGCATAGGAGTTAGATAGTGATAAAAAAAAGATATGTACACATGTTTACATATAGTAATGTGTATATAAATAGATATATAGATATGTACATATGGATAGATATATATGCTTATGTTTGTTTTTAAAAATGTGTTGAGAAAGGGGAAATTCAATGCATATATGTACCCCAAACTGCTATGTTGTGGAATCTGTAAGTTGTTTTACATGGGTATTTTCCATAAATGTTTTGTCCATAATATTGAATACCAAGGAATGTAGGCTAAATTTCCAATTAAGCCTATGATGATATACGGATTTGGGATAGATTATTGCACCATATCCTTGTTGCCATTACATAGAAAAAATAAAAAATCCACAAATACACATATATAGAAATAATAAAAGATTGCATGGATACACATATAAGCATCCCCAAAGATAGATAGATACATACATGGGTATATGCATTTGAATTTATCATTTGTATTCTTGTTGATGTATCCCTTGGTGTTTTCACAACATTAAAAGTGGATTTCTATTCTTGTTGTTGTATATCATGTTGTTTCGACAGTATTAAAAGTGGAATGGTTATAAATTGGTATTTGGAAGTTGTCTATCGATTACCATTGGGATGTTACAATACATTAATCTTTTTTCTTAATTGTGAAATAAAGCTATCAATTAGTGAACTCAAATTGCAACATTTTTTCCTTGCAAATAAGTTCCTAGAACTATGTCTATGGAAACGGGCTTTGTGGATGGCTTTCCAGAGCCCCCCAATATTGATTTGTGGGCAACACCCATTGGTGCCCCGATGAAGTCCAACTCTGAGGACATGCTCCCCTAACCTTCACATCCTGATTTCGTAAGTAAAATTTTCCCTTTTTTTATACTAGTTGCAAATTTGACATTTTTGTTTCTAGTTTTCTTGGCTTTAAGGTGTATATATACATGGGTCATCTTGACAAAGCATATAGATGTGCATGTAGATATGCATTCCTATTTAAAAGCATATAGAAGGATCCATTTCATGTATATGTATACATCTATATGTATATGTATGTATATATATGTATATGCATATGTGTATGTATATGTATATGTATATGTATATGTATGTATATATGTATATATGTCTATGTATATATATATATGCATATGTATGCGTATATGTATATATATGTGTGTGTATATGTATGTATATGTTTGTATATGTATATGTATGTATATGTATGCATGCATGCATATGTATATGTATATGTGTATGTATACACATGTGTGTATGTCTATGCATAAGAAAAAACAAATACTACAATATGATATATCAAATATGAAGACAACAGATTTTGGTCACTATGAAATCAATGGAACAATGACTCTTTTGACAATGAAACTTAGTCAAAGTATAGTTTCTAACATTGCAACAATAAATATTGTATATGTATATGTATATGTATGTATATGTGTATATATGTCTATGTATATATATCTATATGTATGTATATATGCATATGTATGTATATGTTTGTATATGTATATGTATGCATGTATGCATATGCATATGTGTATGTGTATGTATATGCATGTGTATGCATATTGATATGTGTATGTCTATGTATATGCAAAGACAAATACTACAATATGATAGATCAACTTTGTAAACAACATATTTTTCCCATTTACTATGAGATTAATGGCACAATGACTCTTTTGATAATGCAACTTAATCAAAGTATATTTTCTCACATTGCAACATTCAATATTGCATTTACTTCATCTTCCTGCATTTACTTTGCTTGCTCCCATCCTACAGCAATAGAAAAATGCATTAAGCCTTGAGCGAACAAACACTTGCCATCCAACCCTCCCTGTGCTGAGGCTGTCAAGTCCTATATGTATCTATATGTATATGTATGCATATGTATACATCTATATATATGTCTATATGTTTATATGTATACATATATACATATATATACATGTTTTACATGGGTATTTTACATAAATGATTAATTTATTGTTTTGCATATCCATATATATACAATCACTCCTATCTTGATTTATGTGGTTCTTGAGTGTTTTCCTAATAGTTTTCTTAGAATTTTCCTTTACCAATATAATATTTAGTGCCAAATAATGAAGCTTGAATCTAGAGTATATGTATGTATGTTAAGAGATATTTGACAGAATAAGACTTGCAATAGCACTTATCAACTAGCAAATTGATTTTATATCCAACATATACATAATCTACAATTGGTCCTATGTTAATGCATCCAATGGAAAATATGCATATAGATAACTAAAACAATAAATGGAGGCCAATAAAGATACTAACCATAAACATATTTTTTGAGGGAACAAACAAGATTCAACTACAATTTAATATATTCTAATCTTCAAACTATGATATTCCTTTTTTTATCATTCACAGATGTAGATTTATATACACATGGATACACATATATATTTTGTTATATGTTTGTGTAATTCCTACTTTAAATATATCTATAGTTATACATGTATATTCATATATCTTTATATGCTTGAGCTTGTATGTATACTCGTAGGTTGTACATCCACATTCAAGTTGTACAGTGCAAAAAATTGTTGAATTTAAAAAGGGTAAAATAAAACAACAAAACTATTTGTACTATAGGTAGTATAAAGAGGAAATATCCATGAAGCACTGCAAAAAATACTTGCAGCAAAGGATAACTACAACAACCACACCTACATGTCAGATTGCTAACAATCCTCCTTTGCAGCAGCCAATTCCAATTGCAGATGCCACCCCTTATATACAATCTTAGAGAAAATCCCCTATTGCACCAACCCAGGAGCAACTTCTCAAAGAAATTTTCAACAAAAGCTACCTTGTTGTGGTAAAGCAATTTCAACATCGTATAGATGCACTTTCCAGCCTTTTTGTTTGCCAAATATGTAGGGAGAGCTACATAGGGATGCACACTCAAATTTCAGGCTCAAGAGCCACATGTGTAAGGTGTTTTTCTAAAAAAGGTGTCCATCACTTCATCTCTTCTAATGGCATGGACCTAGGCCCACAACCATTGCTACTCAAAAAGTTAACACAAGTTGAAGAAATGTTTATTTCTAGGGTCACTCCAGTTCTATAGGTCTCCCATGCTAGAGGAGGCCAATTTAAATATAGTGGTCACACAATAATCTTCCCTCAAGATATCTCAAGTATAGCAAAAAAAATATTGCGTCAACTGCAAGACCTTGAGGTCGTAATTGTTCGCAGGACCACAATTGAAGGCAAGAATTATGATTTTATGTTAATAAAAATCATGTCATGGATGCATTGAAATACAAAATTCAATATGAAAAATACTACAATGATGTTGAGATTGATGTTGAGGCTCTTAATTTACGTTAAATGATGTTGTTGTTGATGTGTCCAATTTCTTACATACAATAGACCAAGTTTTAGATGAAGAGTTAATGACATCAACTAGCTCAACGAATGTTGGTCAAGAAAAAAATGGCTCTTTAACATTTTCATTATTTATTCCTTCCTTACCAAATGCTACACAAGAGCTACAAGCAATAAAACATGTCTTGAAAATTGAAAAAAGAGAGCAAAATATCTTATGTTGGCCTAGAATTAGCTCTTCTCCTGTTAATGAATACAACACTAAAGGTATATTTTCAATGGCCTCTCCAACATTGTTCCCCATAGGAGCAACACTTCCCCTTCAACTAAGAAATGTTAAAATTCACTTGCATGAATATGCCCTCCACCTAATGAGATATTTTGACCAAAGATTTACCAAACATGCTAGGTTTATATATTTTCTCTACAACTTGATTATGAGACAACGTATCCAAAAAACTATCTTTGTTTTTGTTTGGGCGGACCTGGATGACAGAATCCCCAAGTCATTATCTGTTTTGTGGCAACAGCTCCAGACTGCTCCCGACCGCAAAGTAGTCAAGTAGTTGATGCATTTTGGCACATCATTCCACAAGACCTACTCTTTTTAAAACTCTTGTCGGGCCTAGCTAACCGCTATGATAGAGTACCTTGGCATACCCACCCTTTTTTTCACTTTGAGTTGTGCAGACACAAAATGGGCTGACCTACCAAATGTTTTCTCTTTTGCAACTCATCTAGCAATGGAGCCTTAAAAAAAAATGCTAATAGATAGTGTTGTTCACAATCCACATATAACATCTTTATATTTGCATCATAGATTCTCAATTTTCCATGAGGAACTGACTAAAAAGCTCTTGCATGCAAAAGATTACTATTATAGATATGAATGGCAGTATCATGGCTCTGCATATGTGCATGGATTTTTATGGCTTCCAAAAGTTCCTGACATGGAAACTCTTGATTGGTCCAATGACCATGATGTTACCATGGCAAGGGACTTTCTTGATAGGTATGTTTCAGCTTGGAATCCACATTGCCCTATAAAAAGATTGCTTAGAATGTATCATTTTTCTGAAGAAAACCTATGCTTGCTTACCACGAGCCAAATCCTTACCAATGAACCAATCATATATTATGAAGAGTTTCTAAACACAATTCAAAGGCAAACAAAATTCTTCGAATATACTTGTTTAAGGAGAAAAGGAGAGCAATTGCAATGTCAGTATAAAGCACCTTGGAAACAACAACTTACATCTGCATTGACATCTGATGTTGAGTCTAACAAATCTTACAAACTAGAATGAAATGATAATTGCCTAAATATTCATAGCCTAACCATGCTTGCAATTTGGTGTTCCAATGTTGACTTCTAGCTAGTTGTTTCTAAGAAAATTATTTTGAATTATATTTCTAAATATGCAGCTAAATCTGAGAAAAAAACTAAAAATTATCTTGATGTGTTGAAAATACTTGCAAACACAAATATAGTTGAGGATAGAGCACTGGTTGCATATCAAAAATTCATGATGAATATTATTTTGGAACATGACATCTCTGCATAAGAGACGTGCCACATGTTACAGAAATTGCTCTTCTTACTTCAAGTTGACGATACATTCACTTGAATGTTGGAAAAAAGACATGGTTTTGTATAAAAAAAGATGATACTGATGAAGAGCTTCCAAAAAACTATATTCATTGCTATATGCAGAGGCCTCCAAAGCTAGGTGTTATATCCCTGATTGACTCGGTCTGCCTATATACACGCTCATAAAAGCACAAAAAGGCTAAATGGAAACCAAGGCACTAGCATGCAATTGTCCTTGTCTACCCGTTACTCAAGATTGTTGCCACTGCAGATATAGAGATATTTGAGACATTTTGATGGACTGAACTTATGTTATACAAACCTTTCTGAAACATACAAATAGATATAGGTCTTCTCAAACAAGAGATAATAGAAAATTGGAAATTTTTTAAAATGGATGGTTATCAGCCTTGGAATGCTAATAGACTTCTAGATACATCCACAATTGAAGAAGAACATGATAATGATACTGATGATTTGAACCATCGACCTTCTATGGATGAATATGAATGGGAAGTTTTCTCTTAGCTTTGTGCTACTACTAACTTTAGTATAAATCAGCTTCAACTATTGGGTAGGTGGGATTTTAATATAAACCATCCATGGAATACAAACCATGTACTTGAAAAACTCCATAATATTGCTTTGCAGTTCATCCCATCAACAAAGGCATAGCGTGAGCAAGCTATGTTACAATTTTTTCCTATAGATATGTCAGCCCATCAACTTTCATTGAAACAACAATTGGCCCTCCAAATAATCTAGTCCCATCACATGCAACCTTCACCCAAAGCCCCACTCTACATGATTATCCAAGGGACAATTGGCACTGAAAAATCCCTTTTGATAAATTGTATTCAACAACAAATAAACACCTCTTTTGTTGGATCTAATAGTTGCTTTCTCACATTGGCTCCTACAAGTGTTGCTATGTACAACATATATGCATCTACAATCCATACAACACTTCAAATTCCCATAAAGGATATTAATCCTTTGCAAGGGCAGAAATTGGCAATATTACAAGAACAATTTAAGTATATTCAATACATTTTGATCAATGAAATGAGTTTTCTAGGCCCAAAGTTACTACTGAAAATAGATAGCCAGTTGTTCCAAGCATTCCCAGATACCAGAGGGAGCCATTTCAAGGTGTTTCTATGATCCTTGTTGGTGATCTTTCCCAATTGCCACCTGTCATGGATACACCTATTTATGCTTCATCCTCATCAGAAGTAGCCTTGTGGAACACTTTCACGGTATCAATAACATTGTACACTATTTTCCGCCAAAAAAGAGATATCCCTTTGCAACAAAAGTTTTGAGCAATGATCTTGCATATAAGAAATGGTGAAGCTTTCCATGATGACTAGGAAGAACATATGAAACAAACAAATAAAATTCTCGCAGTCACAGAAAGAGAACAATTTTATGTTGCTACATATTTGTTTGCGACAAATGACTTGGCTGCATACCAAAAAAAAAAGGATCAAGCAGTTAAATTTACCCATAGCCATTAGCATTGCTTAAGTGGCACAACAACATGCATCTGATCATGGAGATGACGACCAACTTCTCCAAGAATTGCTACTTTACGTTGGTGAACAGGTGATGCTAACAAGAAATTTGTGGATTCAAGATGGCCTAGTGAATGGATACCTTGGTGTTGTCACAACTATTGTGTACAGTCCACATTGTAAACTGCCAAACCCTCCTGACTATGTTGTTTTCTGCTTCCAAAATTACATTGGTCCACCATGGGACCCAAAACATCTAAGAGACATCCCCATCCCACCTATAAGTTAGGGGAGTTGAACACAAATTCCACTCACTATGGCATTGGGAATCACAATACATAAAGCACAAGGCTTAACATTGGATAGAGCAACAATAAACATAGGCAACAAAGAGAGGCAAGGGTTGAATTTTATAGCTATTTCTCAAGTTAAATCAATTGAAATACTTTGTATTGATCCAACTTTCTCATTTGAGAGATACTCTAGGATTGGTACCAAAAAATGCACTGCTCGCCATCGCAGCGAAGAGACATGTCTGGAACATCTTTAACCCTCACCAAATGGTTCTTCTCCCACCCCATAGCTCAACTTCCAAAAAAGGCTCCAAGACAATTTCTCTTGCAACTGCCTTAGCCTGTGTCTCTTCATCTTCTCAAGAATTTTATAATTTGAATTTTTTTTTAAAATACCAAGTAATAATTTATGCAAAATGGGTATAGTGCCAAAGATGCACAAATACACTATGCAACAATAAATAGAGGGTACAAATTTTACAGGCTAGTCACATGTTCTGATGATTCTATTCTATTAATCTGCCAACTTCTTGTTCTAAAATTTTATTCTGTGATGCTTTCAGTATATGGCATTCAAAACAATACTCTTTTGTATATTCCATTTTCCCATATTTGTTTAAGTTTTTTTAAATTCCATGATGTCAATTGTTTATTAGCATACATACAATGCTTTTCCAACTAATTTTAACATACAATATTCTAAGCATATAGTTATAGTTGTTACACATTAATATATATGCAGATACAAGCAACTTTAGTTATCCAAGATGCATAGAGATTGGAACCAACAATAACTAGAAGCCAAAAGTTCTATAAGTCAATAATGTGTTTACAACATTCAAGTATATTAGACTATATATGTACATACTGTAGATGCATTCTAAAAAAAATTTGTCTTTGATTTCACTAATAAGTTTAAAATTATGCAACCATGTTGTGTTTTCTATTCCCACAGCCTATATACGTTGAGTTCTCATGTTTTCCCTTTGTGCTTTGCTTCCACAGATTTTAATGTCTTCTTGTTGCATTTTCTATTAGCTTTATTTGATTCAAATAGCTACAAATATTTGTCTACAAAATTATTTTCCCATCATTTCACGGTTTCACTGTTCCTATATATTACATTCAAAAGTATATACTCTTTTCTACATTGCTTTTCTTTCACATGATACATGATAAAATTCAATGCTTATTTTCATGGCTTGCTCAGGAATGTTCACAATGATCATGGAGTTTATTCACTATGTGGCTTCATGGCCATCCCTCACTCAACAGATGTAGAATGGTAGGTGCTCACTCATGTGATAGTTGATACATCCTGGCATTGTTGTACAATTGCATGTAAATAAGTGCATATAATATTCATTGTTCTAATATAAGGATGTCAATTGTTTTCCTTCCCTTGTGTAATGACACACTGTGGTGTTTCTTCCATAGTAGACTACTCAAAGAAACCGCCATTCACCTCCCTTATGTGCCAGTTTGAAGAGCTCTGTAGCCTGTGACGTCTTTGTTCCTATTCTTGCAGTAAGCAATTCTGCAACATGTTTTCCTCATTCCATGCTTCTCTGATTTCCAACATGTATTTTGGTATAACAATAAACAATATTGCTTTGTAGTAGTATTATGTTGGGTTCAATGCAAAGGTAGAAAAACAAGAAAAAATGCAGCCCATATGTTGAACAATTGCTCCTAGAAATACGACCATAGTTGTAAGTCTAAACAAGGTTTCTTTTACATATTTATATTTTCCTGAGTTATACATTCAAGTTTTCCCTCCCTCCATGGCTACATCCCCTGTATATATTTGTTACTATATATAAACATTCATGCATGTATTCTTACATGCAATTGACTATAATAAATATAGTATGTTGTTTAGATTAGATTTTCCCATAATTCTATACTTGGATTTTATGCAAACCCCAATGGAAATTTCAAACAAATAGCTGATAGGTGAATTCCACTTGTTGCATCGATTGCTTATTTTGTATTAATATGTTTCATGATCTATTCTCTTTCCCTTAATACAAGATAAGCAATTTCTGTTAGACTTGAGTTTTGAATTCAAAATTCAAGTGATGCTCTTTGGTAATCAACCCAGGCCGATAGAGAAATTGTAAAAGAGCTATTAGAATAATACTTCACAACCTAAAAACTACTCGTATCTCCAAAAAATTTATACTTTCATTTTAACCCTCTACATATATATATATATATATATATATATATGCTTTCCCTGCTATCTTAATCTACAATTGCTCCTATGCTAATGGTTATAACGCCAAAAGTACACAGGGATACCTACAAACAATAAATGAAAAGTAGAAAGAATACTATCCCTGCCCATATTTTTGGACAAAATCAAGAACATTTAATCGTAATTCCTCCATCCATACACCGGGACAATCTCTTTCAGCCCTCCAAAATGGGTATAATGTCAAATATATGACCATATAACAATGAGTAATAAGCACATAACACCTCTTATACAATTTCTCTACTTGTCTTCAATAATTGTTACCAAAGAACATAGCTTGAATCTTGTATTGATATATTCCATGATATTCGTTTCTCCTCATGTTTTTCAACTAGAGAGTCATCCACAAAGCTTCATTCTACTTTTTGATAAATGATTAATTAATGGTTCATGTGTTCCATTCTTTGCTTATTGTTGTTTTTCATAGTAGGCCACATGGTTTTAACACTGACGTTTTGTGCAATGTGCTAGAAAGTATATTGATTGAGTTGCATTGTTGAAAGATCCATTCTGCTGTTCATTTCATAGCAGAGTATTTTATGCCTCACATGTTTTGTTCTTTGGTTATTGTTCCTCATGTTATCTACTTGTATTTTTGATAGACCCAAGCTGAAAAAACATCATGAAACATATTACTACAAGAAATATAACATATTCTACCCATGGTAAAAAAACCATGACAAAGATTCCAGAATTTTAAAACTTGAAAACAATCCTTGTTACAAGAACAATATAATAATATATGACAGGAAACTTGAAACAAATGAGTGGAAAACAGTATCATGACACTTATTGATACTCAAATGGAAGAGGAAAAAATAATATCATCAAACATATTTACACAAGACAGCCAATGACAATTACTTGACCAGGATTTCTTGTGCCAATGTGGACCTTGGTAATTGAATGGGTTGGTCATGGTTACTATGTAACAACCACCAAACTAATTTCATACATAGAGACGTGTGTATACTTATGTGTATATATATATACATGTATATATGTATATATGTATATATATGTTTACATGTATATATGTATGTATATGTATTCATCTATATATACATGTTTATATATGTATATATGTATACATGTATATATATGTCTATATGTTTACATGTATATATATATGTGTATGTTTTACATGGGTATTTTGTATAAATGATTAATTTACTATTCATGCCTTTCGGTCTTTGCTTTTTGTTCCTTTCAATAGCAGGAAAGAGGGTTTTAACTCTGATGTGTTGCTAAATGTGCAAGGAAGTATATTAATTAAATTGCATTGTCGAAAGAGTCACTTCAAACATTATTTTCTTAAGGCTATGACAACAATTATATCATGAAACAATCTCTGCAAAATGTGTTTCGTGGCTTTTAAGTGTTATTGTAATAATTCTTTCATGTGTTCAACTTTATATCTTTAGTTGATACGCTATTTGTTTGAAATTTCTATTTATTAAGAATAGAGAATTTAATTGTGTAGTATGTGTAAGATATTCATAAGGCCAAAATAGCTATTCTGACAATGCAATTGAATCAATATATTTTCTTGCATATTTTTGAGCACATATTCATAATTCCATAATGGCTATTATAACAATACAACTGAATCAAAATATTTTCTTGCATATTCTGGTGTATACTTTCCCACACTGCACCATTTTTCACTCTGTGCATCTTTTGTATAATTATTCCCTTGCTATCCTTCTAATTGATTAAAGTGGAAATCCTTACAAAGAGGATGTTGTACATTGTCAATGGGTACATAATCTATTCTTGTGTTTGCATATATACATTTGCACATTAATTGAGCTACCATCCTTTTGATTTTATTTTGGTGCCCACGTTCTTTGTTGTCTTCTAACAAATAGAGTAATTGTATATGGTAAGTGTTTGCTCATCCAAGGCTTAATGTATTCTCTGGTTGTTGTACTATAGTGATGGATGAAGTAAATGCACTTAGATGAAGTAAATGCAATATTGAATGTAGCAATGTGGGAAAGTATATTTTTCTTAAGTTGCATTTTCCAAACAACCATTATTTATATACATAAGTACATTTAACAACTTACACATTCTAGAGAACAATAGTTTCCAATCTACCATAAAAATGGTTTCTAAACAGTTTGTTATCAAACCAACGACCTTGCATAAAAAAACCTTAGTAGTTGATTGCAACAACCTTCAAGTAGGTTAGGAAAAAAATAATATCATCAAACATATTGATCACAATGTTTAAGGTATGTTCTTTATTAGTAGATATTGAATTTATGTAGACAAACTGTATAAGAGGTGCTATGCAGAAATGCAATGTGGGAACTAGACTCTCTTTTTTCAAGTTAGGTCTATGATTCTTTTGCCACAAAAAAATTGGTTTCCAATTCTGGTTCTTCATTACTATATATGGACATGATTCACATGCATGTATGTGCATATACATCCTACTCATGCAATGCACATATAAGAACTTGAAAGATAAAATTTATACTAATATATATCTTTGTTAAACCTATATGATTTCTTTTATAACGTTGCAAAAATACAATAGACATCCAACAAACTTATTGTATTCTAAATTTCCTATTTCAAAATTTTTGATGGTCCAACAACTCAATCAAATGCTCCTCGCAATTGTCAAACATCGCCAACAGTACATGTAAGTGCAAAACATTTTTGTTGTCAATAAATAGATTTGGTGACCCACCTATAAATATTATTTTTTATTTCTACTTTCTAATTGTGTTTCTTGATTATAGCTATATATTTACTAATTTTAGGTGCTTCCTTCCTCATCTTGTTTCTTTGTCCACTGACATACCTCTCTATTCTATTTGTAGGTGCTAGGCTAAAGCATACATGACAAATCCAAAATTATGATGCTTGTTTTTCCAATCTTTGATATTTTGCAATGTATAATGGAACTCCAAAAAAAATTCAGTGGACGTTTCATGTTACTTTTGCTAGGGGTTTGGCTAGGGCCCCTGAGGCTCCATGATGCCAATATGGTAGGGTGGATAATGAGCATGGGTTTACTGTTTTGGATTTTCATGCCATATATCTTTTCTTGCATAGATAAATGTATAGAAAATATGGTTTGTAACATGTTTCTTATGTAGTACCAAGTGGTTGCAACACACTAGAGACTTCCATCATTTTCCATCTAATTTGACTCTTCAATTGCACTATGAAATCATTCATTAAAAAAATGAATTTTTATTCTGAATTGCCTTGTAATTTATTACTTTTAAAGCTTTTATACTTATCTCAACAAAAAGCACATGAATAATCAAAGTTTAATTCCCAACGCTATGGACTAATACTAATTATTAAAGGTATTCAAAGTTGAATATCTTTCTTTGTCGCAAAAAATGTGTACTTTTTTTTATCCAGTATTAGTAATTGCACTCATGGGTGATGACCCTTACAAAAATCTTCCATGTATTTCAAAATGAAATAACTAATTGATTGAATAGCCTACACAAAAAGTAACAATATACATGTGCATCTATTGCTAAAAATATAAAACTAAAATATTGTTGCTAGAAAAAACAATTATTTTAAATTTATATTTGACTTAATTTTTTAGTTTCCATTTTTAAAGAAATTTAAAACTTCCATTTGTTGACACTTAAGAGTGTATCATACCTTCCATTCATTACATTCTCCATTAAGAATAGAATTCATATTCATAGATACATTTGCAAATAGTTTTGTATATATGTATGCTTTGGTTGTTGTTGAGAAGCCCCTATTAGAAAAAAGTATTTTATGTGTGCAGGTTCCCCCCCTCTACGCATATACAAATATCTTTTCAACTTTCCAAATTAATTATTTAGGGACAGTTGTTTATGGCAACCATTCACCTTCCCATATCAAGGTCACCACCTCCACCACTGCCAACCCACATAGTTAATATATATATATATATATATATATATATATATATATATATACATATACACATACACATACACATATAAATTAATAGTTAATAGCTATTGTAACTAAAATTATTAAATATTACATGGTAATAAGAATAAATTTGGTCATAATTACTTGTTTCATACAATGTAACTAATGTGTTTCATTCAGCATGACCTTTGGTTTTACTTTACACTTTCATTAGTCAATTTTCATATTGATCTTTATTCACTTGTTAAAGAAACTTAAAAATTCCATTTATTGACACACTTTATGTTTTCTCCAACCAAACAAACATAAATAGCTATTATCGATCGTAACGATTTCACATTCCATCCCAAAAAAATAGTTTCGCCCTCCTAACCATCATGACATCCTTTTGCAAAAGACACCTATCAGTTGATTGTTGCATGCATGTGCATGCGACTGCTAGTGTATATTAATGTGTGCTTTATATTTATTCCTCTTATAATTTACATACATCCATGGATAAAAAATTACATAAACAAGTGTTTGTCTTCAAACACCCATCCCATATTAGCTTCTATCAAAAAATGAAGATTGTAGGGGTCAAAAAACAAATAATAAATAATGGTAAAATTCTTAAAAAAATAGAAGGGGAGTGATGGGAGTGTTGGGTGGGAATAGGAGCGAGGGAGGGGATTCAAAATCTGCAAATGAAGGAGGTGACGATTCTGATGATGATTATGATGATTCTGGTTTGGTACTAGTTTCTCTTCCTCTATGGCATGGTCATTTGTGTCTTGGGAGGTCTTTGAGACTCTCTCAAGCCTCTTGGTTCGGTGGAGTTGGCGTGAGGTGGTTGGAGCTTCTACCTCATCTGTGGCTACAGTTTGGAGTCAATATGTTGTGGCTAGAGCTTGCGCCTCGTGGGGTGTAGAGGATGTTTTGGATCTATCTCTTCCCTTGGTGGAGTCTCCTTTTGTTGCTACCGACTCTGTTGTCTGTGGGTGTTTGTCTTGTGGTTGTGTTTCGCGAGTGTTTGTTGGATATCTTCTTTGGATTCTAGGCTCTCCTTCCTACATGCGGTGCTTGGTGGGGTTTGGGTGCAGGTTTCCCCACCTATATCTTTTGTGGGTGTCATTATTCGGTGGGTTCATTGTGGTGTCTTCTTTGAACAAGTGTGGTTAAAGATTGGGCCAATCTTTGCTCCTACTCGCCATAGCAGGAGGGCTTGGGGACTCTTCATGTCGACTTGGTCTTCTTCCTACTTTTTCTTGGTCATTCTTCACTCCTTCCCATGGTGTGATTGGTGCATATTTTCTAGGGGCTCTCTTGTTCGGTTTTTTTTGGTTCATTCTTTTCCCTTCTTTGTTTTTCAGTGGTGTTTTTCATTGGCATTTTGTGAGGAGTTTTGGCCCCTCTCTGGCTTTGGCCAGCATGTCAGGGTTGCTTGGTCTGCTCTCTTGCTAGGTCTTCTCTTTACTACTTTGTTGTGCAGGAACCCCTGTTCCTCTTGGGGTTTGCTTGTTCCTAAGCATTCTGAGATTGAGTTTATGCTTTTGATGGTGGTCAGGCCTATGCATTCTAAGTCTAAATTTTTGTCTTATCTATGCCTAAAAAATGGTTGTCTTAATTTTTTTCTTCTCTCCCCACACCTCAAATTGTTTTCTAATCTTCTGGGAGAGGTTCTTGGGTCCATGGTGCTATTCTATGTGTTTCCTATTGTGTATCTTTTGGTCACTCTAGCCTTTCCTATGGAGGTGGTCCTATCTTCTATTGAGGGGGAGATGTATGTGGTTGGTTGTGACCTCTCTCCTATAGAGGTGAAGCGGGATGCTTTTGAGTACACTTGGAAGAACTGTTGGGGAGTTGATTATGCCCTACTTTATGGCTGCAAGGGAGCTGAGGCTAGCCTACATGCTATTTTCTTTTCTTCATCTTCTATTGAGGTGGAGATCTTGAAAAGAGAGCTGATTTTTATGGAGTTCTATCTCAAGGACAAGGGGTGATGCAGTCACCATGATATGGTTGAGCTTGGGTTTCTCTCCTATAGAGGTGGAGAGAACAAATGGTCTTTGAAGGCCACTTTTGTTGCCTTATGCACTTGTGGTTACCCTTCCTATAGAGGCAGAAAGTGTGGTTTATGGGCCTTTGAAACTTTTGTTATTGGGGCTTTGTTCCATATCTATAGTGGGTTGTTGGTCCCATCAAAACGAATGAGTGTTAGCCTTTCATAGTTTCTTAGTTCTTGTTTGGGTTGCCTGCTAGCATTTGGTTGGGTGTTGGCTTGTTGTTTCCCTGTGGTGCTACTAGTTGTTTTTGTTCCTATCTTTTGGGCAGCTTGTTCTTCTTGGTGTGGGTTTTGGGTCCCCTTAAAACTTGAAGGTTATTGGTCCTTTCAAAACCTATTGTAAATGGTTTTGGGTCCATTCAAAACTTGTTTTTTCCTTTATCAAAAACATTAAAATAATAAAAATTAACTCCCTTAGACCATTATTGCCTATAATAATATTAATATTACAACTTGTCAATTATAGTTAAATGTTGTTGCACCATACGTTCATGATAATCTTTCATGGCATAATTAGCAAGCTAATAATTTAATACAATTCTAGAGATTTTTTTTGTATTTAACACATATACAAACAAGTACAAATTATGCTAACATATTTGTATGCTAAAAAAGAATTCTTAGAAATATGTTTGAACTAATTGTAGACCATAAACCAATGAAATTTTTTACTTCTTTAATTTTAAATTGCGAATGGGGATCTTCTTGCTATGAAGTAAATTTTAACAATGTCCTCATGTTACTAGTTAAATATATGTTAAAATACACAATGATGTAAGCTATTTTGTAGGCATTAAGTTTCTTTATATTAATCTTAATATTTATAATGGAGTGTTAAATGTGATATGGTTTAAGTTATATTAATTTGTTCACATTTTTTAAGTTTTGAGAGCTGAATTAAGAGTTATATATGAATTTTTTCAAGAGATAACTAAAGCATAATTAATTTTGGACTTTTGTACCTAAAAATATTTTTGTGTATAAAAATGATTTTTTTTTTAAGTTATTTATTTTTTCTTTTTGATAAATTTTGAAGTTATTTATTTTTGTAATAGCAAAGATTACATCATAAAGTATTTGTAGGTGTTCCAAATTTTGGAAAAATATTTCATTTCCACCCTATCTAAATAGGGCTAATGTGATATTCTATAAATACAAAATGTCAACTTCTTCTAGAAGAGTTGACTTTGCTACTAGTTTGATAGAACTTTGGCATATATTAGCTTTTTACATACATAGGGTTGTGTTATGAAAAGCACAAAATATTCACCAACTTTTAGATGCACATTCAAGAGTTTCCTACTGAAGAGATTTCTTCATTCCCTTTCTTTCTACATAATTTGATTCCTTGGTAGAGTTGCTTGTGAATTTGTTAACAACATTCATGTTTGGAAGGATCGGTTGAGGAGGAGGTCTATTTTTCTAGACATTTTGACCTAGTGAAGCTGCTTGTGTTTTTGTTGTTCCCTATTGTAATGCAATTAGAGGTCTAATACTACCAGCTTGGTGATAATGATGTGTTAAATAAAAGACACTGCATGATATTTTCTTTTGAAATTTCTTTCCATGTCAGCACCCAACTCAAAATGATAGCGACTTAACTCCCTGTACAAATAGCTAGATGAGTTGAATTCAAGTGACATTTTCATGGCATTATATATGTTTTTGTTAAAAACTTTGTGTTGAAGATAGTGTCAAGGAAATATTCCTCCAACATATGCTTCTCCCTGCAAAAAAGTCATACTGCTAAATGCTTTTGAGTAAAGCATTTTCCTAAATAAATACTTCTTGAATTACAAGATTCGCAATTTTCTGCACATCTTGAAGAGTTGGGTTTAAATCTATGATATTGGAAACAAAAATAGACACCAATTTTGATGGGAAATTTAGCCACTGGGCTGTCGGGTCAGTATCTCCTCCTTTATTATAGTTTTCATACACTTGATCATAGATGAGTAGTCTATTTTGAACACATGTGACAAGTGTTCTTTCTCCAACCCTTTTGAAAATGGTAGTTCCCATTGCTACACTGGAAACGATGCCCTGTAGTTTCTTGGGATATATTCCATGGGAGAATTGAAATGTAAAATAATCTTTCAACACTGAGGATAATTGAAGACCAGAAAAGCACAATGCAGGCGACTTTAAAATGCAGAATTGATAGTCCTTAGAGCTTACCCAGAATGCATGTAGAGCACATAAAGATTTTCTTGAAGATGTAGAGATACTATTATTTAAATCTTACCCATGAAGAAGCATATCCAGTAGAGGACCAATGCTTGGAAATGCTTCTTTGAAAACACTGTTCCTTCGACACCTCTGTTAACTGCTTTTCACAACACCTTTTTTTACACCTTGAGAGCTTTTCCTTCTATAGTATTTATGAATTACTAAAACTTACAACCCATGCCTGACTACTCATTGAAACTTTGCTAAAATCATACTATTTTCCATCTACAGTGATTGTAGAATGAATAAGATGTATGCACCCATTTCCTTAATATAGATGGTGGATTTCACTATAAAATTTATCCCACAACATTTCTGCCTTGATGTCCGACACATGCCGGATTGGTTTTAACACGCCTGAGACTACTTAATATAATGATGAAATAAAACTTTCTCGTTTTCCTTCATCATTTTTCTTGCAAAACATGACAGTCAGTAAAAACAATATACACCTTTACGGTGTATCACATGTGTTATGATGTAATCTGCAATGAAGTCATGTAGCCAAGTGATTGCTCGTGTGAAGTATATTTCCTCTTCAAGGAAGTACTACTGAGAGCATTATCTAGGATCTACTTATGTGTTACGATAGATTTGGAGATCTTATTAATATTTGAAGCATGTTAAAAACACGGCATCCTATCTTTTCCTAGATATTCATTCTGATGCTCATTATCCTTTGTACACCCATAGAAGGCAAGATTAGGATTTAATTCGATTGCAACCAATAGCAATGAACCATGCATCTATAGTAATGATGAATTTTATTACTGCACAAGCGCACCTAGCTGCATCGTTTCACTTTCATTATGCTTCAACTTTGCCCATGTCAATGATGACTTGTAATTTCTGATGCTTAAGAAAATGCCACATGCACCTTAAGCACCTCCCCTATTGATTTTATTGCATTGATTCAAAACATGTAAGCACTTCTTTTTTCTTTAACTTTTGAGTAGCATCAATCTTTCTTTAGCAAAAGACTTTTGTATTGACCCTCTTTGCACTTTGGCAAAAACTAACAAACTCTTTCCTTTTCCACAATATCCTTTAGCTCTTGTATGATATTTTGAGCATTATTTTCATAAATTATCTCCTTTTGAATTTGATCACACTCAATGTTAGCCAACTTATCTGCCAACTAATTCATTTCCCTATATGTATGTTTTATTTGCAAGAAGCTAAACTTATCCATTATTTTCCATACCTATTGCAACAGAAATCTGATCTTCCAATAGAACACCTTTCTCTCTTTACAAGCATTAATAATGGTTAGAGAGTCACCTTCAATTTCCAAAGTATTGAGCTTCATATCTCTTGCTAATTGTAAACCATACAATAAGGCTTGTGATTCTGCAATTTTATTTGCTCCTTTTAGAAGTTTGATTGATTTTGCTAACATGATAAAGCCTTTATGATCCCTTTTTACAACCCCTGCTCCTAAAATTATTCGATTTGCATGTGATGCACCATCAAAATTTAACTTGTAATATGCTGTTGGAGGCGGGATCCATGATATTTTTCTTCTGTCTAATTTATGTGTTGGATTTTGATGCAAGCTTCCTTTGAAAGGGAGCAATATATTATTCCACTTCTACATTAACTTTTAGTCCCAATTTGTGAACAATGAACCAATGTTTTTTACCTTTTGAATGTATGCATTTATTACCTCTACTATTGATGATTCCATCTTATCCAAAACTTGCTCCACCTTCATTTTTTCACTCATAAAAATCCTTTTGTTTTGCTACCACCAAATGCAACACAATACTACAAAAGTAATTACTCTCCATATGCATGCACACAATGATGATTTGTACAATATTAGCCAACTTGAAAACAGATCCCATAAATTATTGGGTATTGGTGAATACCAATTTAATTTTTCTTTGATAAAATACCAACAATGAGATGTAAAAGGATAATGTATGAGCACATGATTTACCTCTTCCATCTCAATTTCACACAATGCACATTTGAATTGGGGTGCAATCCTAAGTTTGGAAAGCCTGTCACTTGTCAAAATTCTCCTTTTAATAGCCAACCATGAAAAACACCTAGCCTTTGGAAGAACTATTGAATCCTAGCAAAAGGACAAGACTCTTTGTGGTTTTATGTTTCTCCCTTTACTCATTACCGCCTAGTATCCCATTTTGACCGTGTAGAGACCCGTTTTTGAAGGAGCGTACAATAGTTTATCCTCTCCACCTGACACATTGATCTGTATAGGATCTAGACTAAATTGCAGAAATGAATGCTTAATTGTTACAATGTTTATTCCAAGTTAATTAAATCAAAATTAACTTATGGAAATAACAAAATGAAAGTAATAACAAGGTGATTATAATAGAAAGGAAGGAAATGAGAGAAAGAAAGAGAGAGAAGAAGATAAGTGCAAACAGTTGATAATGGAGTTCGTCACGAAAGTGACTACGTCTCCGGGTCCACTCCAATAGAGAGACCAATCCGATTGACTCCAAAAATCAATTACAACAGCACCATAACCATTCTCCAAGCACTTTGGCAGCATAACAGCACTCTGGCGTACAAGAATGGCTCGAAAACTCTTCAACAAGACCTCTCTTTTGTGTTGTCTCAGCGTTAAGACTTCATCACCTGAAAGAAAAACTTCCCCAACTCTCACCTCACACTCCCCTTAAATACAAAAAAAATGCTCAAATTGGTTACTAACCAATTGATTTACAAAATATTCCTTATCTCTCCATAATATCTTCAAATCTCCCTTTATTTGCATAAAAATCATTAAAATCTCCCTTATAAAATATTCAAAATAATAATAACCTTTCAATTTGTTTAAGCCTTGTCGGCTATTTGGTTTTTGGGAGGTTATCGTTTGTTTTTATTTAAATTTAAGGGAGTTTGTTTTTTAAGATTTGGAGGGAAGTTGTTTCATAATAGGCATTCGGTTTCTAACACTTAACAAAATGATTGGATGCCACACATACATCGAGATCGTCGTGTGGCTCAGCGGTGGGTATTTGTTTTGATAAGCCAGCGGTCGCGGGTTCCAACCCGACCGCTAGCTTTTAATAGCCAATATCCGCAATCTCTATAACAAAATAAAACTAACTCTATATATAGTTGAGCGGTCTGGCTGTGGTGTAACGGCTGAGGTTGCGGCCATTTCGGTGGAGGTTACGTGTTCAAAACCCACAACAAACTTTTGTTAAAACAAACTATGCAACCGACACCGACGGAGGAATGAGGGAACTTATGCCGCGACAAACAACTGCCACGTGGTAGAATCTCATTCGCTGTCAGAGCTGACTCAACACCCGACGTGTCCGATGACTCACTGCCACCTGTCACTGACTCGACAACCATGTGGATGCCACGTCAACGCTGACTCGACTGCCACATGTCTGCTGACTCATCTGCGTTGTACGCTGACTGGGACGGGTGGACACGTGTCTACATATGATTCACCGACTAGGATGATGTCACTTGCCACATTATTGTGCCACGTCGACATGTACGGACTGTACGGAATGCCATGTGTCAGCTCCTGATTGGTCCATTTCGGATTTTGTACCATGTGCTTACGACGTCGGATTTTGATGAAACGAACGCCGTTGGAATCGTCTTAACGAGCTCTTCGCGATGATGCCAACTTCGACAACTTGTGATGACATCTTTTTTTGCTTCCTGGATGCCACCGGATCCCAGTTTGACTGAAGGTTTGACTGGCTATAACTCGTGCAAATGGACTCCTTTTCACTCCGTTCGAGTTGCATTGGAACCAGGACGACGAGCTCTTTCTGATGGTGCAGATTCTGGAGAGAAATGTCCACCGGATTAGGCCTCCCCACTGAAGACCTTTTGGACCTCCAAAAGTGGCATTTATTCTGACAATAAGTGAGGACTTGGCCTCCCCACTTGTCCTGTATCTTCTGTACATCTAAATACCTGGCTCACAAGTACAATGAAGACTGCAATAACATTGTTGAACATGAACATTATTCTATCACTTCCATAAACATCTACATCAACTGTCATAGCCACTAACCAACAAAAATTGACTAGCATCAAGCTAAACAATAATGTAGAAATGAAAGAGAATAAGTCAACAACATATCGATCCTTTACAACATGAATACTTTTACCCAAGGATTCATCAATGCTTTCGATCATCATTTTCTCATGCTGTACTGCAAGTGCATCCTGCAACATCTGACCCTAGTTAGCTACTCCAAGTTCAAGTGTAGAACCACCTGTACTGACAGACATAAGAGTCAATTCTTTACTTGCATTAATTACCCTCTTTAACTACCTTGTGTTTGCAAAAGAACGATCAGTCTTAATCCTGTGAGAATGTACAATATACTGAATGCCATCTTTAAACAAGTGATAATGATTCTTTTCCCTGTAGAAAATTGCTTTCCTGTCATATAAATAAGGGCTACCAAGCACTATCCCACAGATATCCAGTGGAACCACATCAAATTGAACTTCATCCATAAATTTACTAGTGATTGCAAATCTTAAGGTGCATTGTCTTGTTACTCGCAACTTATCGTTTTCACAAATCCAACCTAGTGGATAAGGTTTCCTATGCTGTGTAGTTTTTAATCCCAAGTTCTTTACAACACTTTCAGAAATTAAATTAACCTGAGATCCACTATCTATGAGTGCATCAATTTTACTGTTCTTAGCAACAACCCTTAAATGAAACAGCTCATTCCTCTTTACATCTTCAGAGAAATCATTAACTGTAGAAGAAGAAGCACAACTAGCAACAAAAACACCAGAAATAGAAGCTTTACCTTTTAGACCCATCGCCGTTATCTTAGTCTCATCATCTCAATCTGAACCAAGATCCATAACAACATTTGTGGCTTTCTCCTTACCTTTATGTTTCTGATTACATTTCTGTGCCCACTTAGGCTTCAGTTCTGGTTGTAACTTCCAACAGTGATCTTCATCATGACCATTCTTGTCACAATGAGTGCAAGAAAGTTTCTCATCCTTCTTAACTATAGCTACCTTCTTTCCTTTCCCTATCTCTGCATTCTTAGAAGATTTCTTTACATCATTATCAAACTTATCAATAAAAGATCCTTTACCCCTTGACTCTAAGTGTGTAGCTTGTACAGACACTTCATCCAAATTACAAGGGTTCAATACCAAAATGGAATGCCTAAGGTAGGAATGCAAACCTCCTATGTACTTCAACACCGTGTCCTAAGTATACAAAGGAACATTCAAAGCAATAGCCCTTTTCCTGAATTCATGGGTGTACTCTTGGACAGTTTGACCTTTCCCTTGCCTAAACATTTGCTAGTCCATCATTAAATGCTGCATATGTCCTAAGGGATAAAACTGCTTCTTAAGAGCATTAATAAATTCTGCCCAAGTTAAACTGACTCTACCATGCTATGAAACTTCTGCCTTAGACCTACTCTCCCACCAAGTTAAAGTTGTACTGCCTAAACGAAGAGTAGCTAATTGGATCCTATCAACATCATCTAATAGGTTATGGACTCTACAGTAGACTTCTACTTGTTGAATCCAATCATCCAATTTTTCAGCATTAAGTTCACCACAATACTTTGGTAAATCAAATTTTACATCCAGCTTAATTTTAGGCTTATACCCACTCTTGAAAGGATTAGAAGAAATAGAATGAGGAGAAGATGGAGAAGAAGGAGAAGAAGGAGAGGGAGGAGAAGAAGAAGAGGGTGGATCTAGTTTCTTGTCGCCATCTCCATGATGCTTCCCTTTCTTGTCTTCATGAGCATCTTGCTTTTGATGAACCTTCTTCATGTTCCTTCCGCTCTTGTCTCTCTTGAAAAAGTATGTCCACCTTAGCCTTCATCTCAAGGAATGCTCTTCGAAATTCTTGCTCACTGATTTCTTTAGGAACCTCCATTCCAAAAACTGACATCTTCAAAAATATTCTACGCTTTCCGATCTCAGGATTAAAGTCTTCGAGCTTGCCTTCACCCTTCTGAATCGTGGATCTCGTTAGCATTCAAAAAAAAAATAACTGCAATAATAGTCAACTGTGCTCTGATACTAACTTGATCTGTATAGGATCTAGATTAAATTGCAGAAATGAATGCTTAATTTTTACAATGTTTATTCCAAGTTAATTAAATCAAAATTAACTTATGGAAATAACAAAATGAAAGTAATAACAAGGTGATTATAACAGAAAAGAAGGAAATGAGAGAAAGAAAGAGAGAGAAGAAGATAAGTGCAAACAGTTGATAACAGATTTCGTCACGAAAGTGACTATGTCTTCGGGTCCACTCTAATAGAGAGACCGATCCGATTGACTCCAAAAATCAATTACAACAGCACCATAACCATTCTCCAACCACTTCGGAAGCATAACAGCGCTCTGGCGTACAAGAATGGCTCGAAAACTCTTCAACAAGACCTCTCTTTTGTGTTGTCTCAGCGTTAAGACTTCATCACCTGAAAGAAAAACTTCCCCAACTCTCACCTCACACTCCTCTTAAATACAAAAAAAATGCTCAAATTGGTTACTAACCAATTGATTTAAAAAATATTCCTTATCTCTCCATAATATCTTCAAATATCCCTTTATTTACATAAAAATCATTAAAATCTCCCTTATAAAATATTCAAAATAATAATAACCTTTCAATTTGTTTAAGCCTTGTTGGCTATTTGGTTTTTGGGAGGTTATCATTTGTTTTTATTTAAATTTAAGGGAGTTTGTTTTTTAAGATTTGGAGAGAAGTTGTTTCATAATAGGCATTCGGTTTCTAACACTTAACAAAATGATTGGATGCCACACATACATCGAGATCGTCGTGTGGCTCAGTAGTGGGTATTTGTTTTGATAAGTCGGCGGTCGCGGGTTCCAACCCGGCCGCTAGCTTTTAATAGCCAATATCCGTAATCTCTATAACAAAATCAAACTAACTCTATATATAGTTGAGCGGTCCGGCTGTGGTGTAACGGCTGAGGTTGCGGCCGTTTCGGTGGAGGTTACGTGTTCAAAACCCACAATAGACTTTTGTTAAAACAAACTATGCAACCGACACCGACGGAGGAATGAGGGAACTTATGCCGTGACAGACAACTACCACGTGGCAGAATCTCATTCACTGTCAGAGCTGACTCAACACCCAACGTGTCTGATGACTCACTGCCACCTGTCACTGACTAGACAACCACGTGGATGCCATGTCAACGCTGACTCGACTGCCACATGTCTGCTGACTCATCTACATTGTACACTGACTGGGACGGGTGGACACGTGTCTACATATGATTCACCGACTAGGATGACGTCACCTGCCGCATTATCGTGCCACGTCGACATGTACGGACTGTACGGAATGCCACGTGTTAGCTCCTGATTGGTCCATTTCGGATTTCGTACCATGTGCTTACGACATCGGATTTCGATGAAACGAATGCCATTGGAATCGTCTTGACGAGCTCTTCGTGATGATGCCAACTTCGACAACTTGTGATGACATCATTTTTTTGCTTCCTGGATGCCACCGGATCCCAGTTTGACCAAAGGTTTGACTGGCTATAACTCGTGCAAATAGACTCCTTTTCACTTCGTTCAAGTTGCATTGGAACCAGGACGACGTGCTCTTTCTGATGGTGTAGATTCTGGAGAGAAATGAGACACTTCAATTTTCACTGAAAAATGTCCACCGGATCACACATAGACATTCCTTTCATTTAATATGCACTTTAACTTCGTTTTTTAATCATTTGTACAAATAATGGAGGACACATCTTCCCAACTAACTTTCCCTATACACTCGTCTATGTTTTCAAAATAATCTTTTACTTTTCTCCCCCAATTTGAACTGGGTAGATTTAAATTATAATTTTCAAATTTTGAGTTACATTTAAAGGTACATGGCCACCCCAAGAATCCTCCCAAAAATTTTTCTTATTGACCATTTTGAATTTCCCAATTAAGGTATGGAGTGGTTACCTTTCTACATGTGTAATAAAAAAATTCCACATTGTAGAACCTTGTGGTGGGTTTGAGACTGTAAAAATTCTCTTTGGATCTTGATTATCAAGATAATTTTCTTCCATGACCTTACACCATTTTTATTGAGGCTTAGAATACATATGCCACACTAGCTTTTCCCATAGAGCCTGATTTCTAGTAGATAAATTATGCATTCCAACTCCCCCTTTTCATTTATCTTTACACATATTTTCCAATTATATAAGTGGAATTTTCTTCCTATTTTCTTCCTATTGTATATTTTCCCCTTCCATAAAAAATCCATGATTAACTTTTCAATTATCACAAGCACTGATTTTGGAGCTTTCAAAATAGTGATACAATAATTAGAAATGAACAAAAGTACTTATTTGACCATTAGTATACGTCTTGACAATGATAACCACCTACCCTTCAAAGCTGCTATCTTCATCTAAATACTTTGAATAATCTTATCCAATAGAAAATTCTATTTGTACCCATGAAAAAAGAAATCCTGAGGTACTTACAAGATAATTCTGCTATTTGAAAACCAAGAAGATTGAAAATATACTTTTGTAAACCTTGTTTTACATTGAAATTATAAATCTTTTATTTCTCCGCATTTATATTTTTCCTAATGCAAGTGAATATTTATCTAAAGTAAATTTTATATGCTTGGCCTCTTAAGGCATGGCTTTACCAAATAATAATGTGTCATCTATAAACAAAGAATGTGTTACAGATATATCAGTTGAAGGAATTGAAATGCCTTTCCACAACCCCTGTACATGTGACCTTTTGAATGATCCACTAAGAGCTTAAATGCTAATATTATGAATAATAAAGGCAAGAGTGGATCATCTTGCCTTACTCCTTGTGTATAACTAAAGAAGCATGCTGATGCACCATTGATTAATACTAAATATTTTGCACCATTCAAACAAGATAAAACCCACCTACACCATTTATTATGAAAACCAAATTTTTGTAACACTTGCATCAAGAAAGATCAATCCACTTTATCATAAGCTTTCATCATGTCTAGCTTAATGATAAATGATGGAATTTTGTGGGAAGAAATATAATGTAGAACTTCATTTGCCACCAAGTCCCCTTCCACTATTTCCCTACCAAGAACGAAACCACCTTGTTCTTCTAAAATTAATTTAGGAATGAGAGGAAACAAATGAAGATAAATAAATTTAGTGAAAATCTTGTAAACGGTGTTACAAAGGGAAATTGGATGGAATTTTGAAAAAGACTTTGGATCCTTAACCTTTGGTATCAATTTCCAATGTGTGTGACATTGAATTTCTTAAGAATAGAGAAAGAAGATCTAGATTCCTCCAAGGCCTTATGGAGATCAGTACCAATGAACTCCCAACACCTTTGGAAAAAGATTGATGTGAATCCATCTAGCCTTGGGGCCTTATTTGGTTTAAGTGAGAAAACAACTATTTTCACTTCATCCAAGGTAAATGGCTTATTGATTTCTACATTATCTTGTTCAATCAGTAAAGTATGGATTGATTGTATCATATCCTCTCTTTCTTTTATAATATAATCTGATTGTTATACTGGTGCTACTAATAGATTTCGAAATAATTTAATCCCTTCATTTTGAATCTCCACTTCATTGTTTACCACTTGCCAGTAGTACATTCCAAAATGTGAAACACTACATTCTTTGCTTTCTTAATTTGAGATGACATATGAAATAACTTAGTATTGTTATCTCCTTCTCTAAGTCACAACTCGTGATTTTTTACACCAATACATCTCCTCTCGCAACACTAATTCTTCCCATTCTCTTTCTAACTTTTTTTGTTGCTCAAAAGATTGTGGCGTTAATCCATGAATTATAATTTTCTCACTAATAGCTTCTGACTATTTTGAAATGAGACCATTTTCATGAAATATATTTTTAAACACATGTACATTCCAATGCTTTATTTTTCCTTTCAAATACAACATTTTTTTACAAAATATGTACATCATAGAACCCATCTCATATGGTGCTTGCAACCACCATGCTTTGAATAATGGAAAAAATTCATTATGCCTAAACCACATAGATTCAAACTTAAAAGATGACCTCCACTTTTGAGGGGAATTAAAGCCTTCAATACTTAAACAAGTAGGGAAATGATCTGATCCAAACCATGGTAAAAAAATTTAGGCTTGCACATATTCACGAAGTACCCAATTTGATGATATCAAAAATCTATCCAACCTTACAACTATTTACAAAAAATCCTACCTCTTATTTGTCCATGTATATGTTTCTTTATCTTGTTGCACAACAATAAGTGCATTATTGTGAACAAAACTACTAAAATATTCCATCATCTTTTGGGGTGGTATAATTCCTCCTTTCTTTTCATCAAGAGATAAGATTGCATTTAAATCTCCTACAAGAACAACTTTCTATATTCCTAATTGTTCAAAAATGAAATCAAGTTCCTTCCATAATCTTTGTTTACTTGCTATTGAATTTGGAGCATACACATTAACCAGCAAGAAAATTAAGTCAAAATGATTAACACGAAGCAATTGCCAGTGTGGAGTGTTAGAAATAGATTCCAACTATACAGTTCTTGTATTCCACAATGTTAACAGCCTCCCTGATGCTCCTTGAGCCTATGTTTGACATGGTTTCCAAAAATTCCACTTACTAATTATGTTCTCATACTTATCCTTAGATAACTTAGTCTCTTGCAATAAAACTATGTTAGCCCCAGGAGAATTTATCTGTTGTTTAATTTGGGCTCTCTTGTTAGGGGTATTAATACCCATAACATTCCAAGAGACTATCTTCATGATGATCAAAGAAAGCAACCTTCTCTCCTCAATATTTTCTTTATGTTTCCATCTAGAGTTAACTAAATCCCTGCAACAATATCCTCCTGCATCTTTGTTGCATTAGACTTCATCCCTCTTTTACCTAGCAATTTTTTTGTAGGTGAAATTGCATGAGTTTGACTTACATCCAACCTTTTAAAAAAATCATAATCAGTATCATATACTAAAGGTACATCCTTAACATCATTAGCTTATGTTACCTTTAACTACTCTCTATTTCTTGTGTATCATCCACAAAAGTTGTTAGAGAGGTTTGCAATGTATTATCACACATATCTGCCAAAAATTCCCCATCTTCCTTATCTACTTCTTCTGCTATTTCATCAACGAAACTTGAGCATACCATATAGGCAATACAGTCTACCCACTTTTCCAAGTTATCACTCTCACCCAACTCATGCATTTCATACAAATCTAACTTATCCATCTTATGATTTGTTGAAGGAAAGTCAGATTCATTCATTTTATGAGATTCTAGTAATAGAAATGGTGAGCAGGTTTCCAATGTTTCTTTTTATTTTTTATGCTTCGAGATTTTGCTATTTGGAGAAGGTATCAAACACAAAATTATTTTTTATTGTTACAAATGTTATCTTAGTTGTTTAGATGTTTTCTAGGAATAGTTATGATGTATATATTCTTGATGTTGCATTTTCTATCTTGGTGATGTGTTATTTAGTTAGTCTATGCAAGGATTTGTAAGAATAAAGTTCATTTGAGTGAATATTTTACCACATCATGTATATCTATCTTTATTAGTTATCTATTGTTTAAATTATTCATTTTCATGAATGTTTTAGTATATATAAGTATACATTTTTTTCTATCATAGAATCACACTTAAGGTTTGCAAATGTATTCTTAGTACTCATGTTTCAAATTTCAAACATCTTTGTGCTCAGGTTTAATGTTTTCTTAGTTACTTATGTGATAAATGCAATGGTTTTTAGTAGCTTATCCTTCCATCAAACCATTAACAATATTTAAGAGAATATTTTTTCATTTTAGTTTTTGTTTATACCCTACTTACTTGTGTGACTTCTACAAATTTTGTGGAATCCTAAGAGAACTAAAATGTAATGTATTTTTAGAGAATCATGCATTTATAGTTTATAGGTTACATATACATATTTAATCAATGAAATTCATCTTGAGATATATAAATGAGTTTTATATTATTTTTTCTATGGGAATACTTTTTGTTATCTATTTGAATTGAGGTCTTCTAGAACTATTTTTTGTATCCAAAGCTATGGTCACTTAAGGCCTAACTATGTAGTCTTATATTTTATTTTATTATATTTTTACAATAGCTATAATGAATATGGCATAGGCTATGACAAAATAAAGAAGAAGATCTTTGTAATTCTCATCAATTGGTGCCTAAAAGTCCACTCCTTGATTCTTTACTCTTTATCTAGGATAATATTGTTCCCCTTCTCTTTGTTTTGAGTGTCTCTAAATTATGGGTGAAAATTTTGATCACCAACATGATTTATTGAGAGATTACTCCTTTGAACTACCATTGCAATCATAATATAAAATATTTTCCCCTTGATCATGTATATTTATGCATGCATTATATTTATTTTTCTTAAAATTTCCATGCATCCATAGATAAAAATTTACATATGCAAGCATTTGTATTCAAACATCCATCCCATATCAACTTATATCAAAAAGTGGAAGGTAAATTTAACTATGGCCCATAATCTCTTTTGTTCAATTGAACCCTTTTTCTTTTCCCATCGTGAAAATATAATCATCATAATACACAACAAATCATAGGAGAATAGCATCCCATTATACTACTTCTTCTAAAGTGAATGTGAACAAAATTGTTGATGGTCATTAAAAACTAGTGAGATTATGTCTACTACAAGATTTATTTCCACTCCTCTTTTTAATAGGTGAAGATCTATGATTGTGCATTGTATTAATGTTTCAAACCCTACTAATATGATCATGAAATCATCCAACTACTCCATTTTCTTATCTCTCATTGCACCATATAGAATTCTTATACCTTAAAGGATGAACCTTATTTGCGTATTTGTGCATTCCTTTTCCATGAATATTAGCCCAAACATGAAGTCTTATGAAGTCTTCTTGCACTCTAAGTTTTCTTCTCTTACATCTTGCAAAAGGACCAACCAAAAACTCTAATAACCAACATATTAATCTACTTTAGTAGAAGCATAAAATCTTATCTCACTTGCAAGTATATATACATGGGTCATCTTGACAAAGCATATAGATGTACAACTAGATATGCATTCCTATTTAAAAGCATATAGAAGGATCCCTTTCATGTATATGTACATCTGTATGTATATGTATGTATATATATGTATATGTATATGTGTATATATGTCTATGTATATATATATGTATATGTATGTATAGATGTATATATATATATGTATATGTATGTATATGTTTGTATATGTATATGTATGTATATGTATGCATGTATGCATATGTATATGTATATGTGTATGTATATGCATGTGTGTATGTCTATGCATATGCAAAAACAAATACTACAATATGATAGATCATATATGAAGACAACAGATTTTGGCCATTTGCTATGAAATCAATGGCACAATGATTCTTTGTACAATGCAACTTAGTCAAAGTATAGTTTTTGACATTGCAACAATCAATATTGTATATGTATATGTATATGTATGTATATGTGTATATATGTCTATGTATATAAATCTATATGTGTGTATATATATACTTGAATATGTATGTATATGTTTGTATATGTATGTGTACATGTATATGTATGCATGTATGCATATTTATATGTGTATGTCTATGTATATGCAAAGACAAATACTACAATATGATAGATCAACTTTGTAGACAACATATTTTTCCCATTTTCTATGAGATTAATGGCACAATGACTCTTTTGATAATGCAACTTAATCAAAGTATAGTTTCTCACATTGCAACATTCAATATTGCATTTACTCTGTCTACCCGCATTTACTTTACTTGCTCCCATCCTACAACAATGGCAAAATGCATTAAGCCTTGTGCGAAAAAACACTTGCCATCCAACCCTCCCTGTGCTAAGGCTGCCAAGTCCTATATGTATCTATATGTATATGTATGTATATGTATACATGAATATATGTTTGCATATGTATACATGTATATATACATGTTTATATGCATGTATATGTATATATCTATATATATGTCTAAGTGTTTATATGTATATATATACATACATGTTTTACATGGGTATTTTGCATAAATGGTTAATTTATTGTTCTGCATATCCATATCTATACAATCACTCCTATCTTGATTTTCTTGGTTCTTGAGTGTTTTCCTAATAGTCCTCTTAGAATTTTCCTTTACCTCTATAATATTTAGTGCCAAATAATGGAGCTTGAATCTAGAGTATATGCATGTATATATGTATATATATGTATGTATGTTAAGAGATATTTGAAAGAATAAGACTTGCAATAACACTTATCAAATAGAAAACTGATTTTATATCCAATATGTACATAATCTACAATTGGTCCTATGTTAATGCGTCCAATATAAAAGATGCATATAGATAACTAAAACAATAAATGGAGGCAAATAAAGATACTAACTATAAATATATTTTTTGAAGGAACGAACAAGATTCAACTAAAATTTAATATATTCTAGTCTTCAAACTATGCTATTCCTTTTTTGATCATTCACAGATATAGATTTATACACACATGGATACACATATATTTTGTTATATGTTTATGTGTAATTCCTACTTTAAATATATCTATAGTTATACATGTATATTCATATATCCTAATATGCTTGAGCTTGTATGTATACTCATAGGTTGTATGGGCACATTCAAGTTGCACAGTGCAAACAATTGCTGAATTTAAAAAGGCTAAAAAACAACAACAAAACTATTTGTACTATAGGTAGCATAAAGAGGAAATATCCATGAAGCACCACAAAAATACTTGCAGCAAAGGATAACTACAACAATCACACTTGCACGTCAGACTGCTAATAGTCCTCATTTGTAGTAGCCAATTCCAATGGCAGATGCTACCCCTTATATATAATCTAAGAGCAACTCCCCTATTGCACCAACCTAGGAGCAATTTCTCAAAGAAATTTTCAAGAAAATCTACCTTGTTCTGGTAAAGTGATTTTGACATCGTATAGATGCACTTTTTGGCCTTTATGTTTGCCAAATATGTAGGGAGAGCTACATAGGGATGCACACTCAAATTTTAGGGTCAAGAGCCACATTTGTAAGGTATTCTTCTGAAAAAGGTGTCCATTGCTTCAACTCTACAAATGGCATGGACCCAGGCCCATAGCCAATGCTACTAAAAAAGTTAACACAATTTGAAGAAATTCTTATTGCTAGGTTCACTCCAGTTCTACAGGTCTCCCATGCTAGAGGAGGCCAATTTAAATATAGTGGTCACACAATTATCTTCTCTTAGGATATCTCGAGTATAGAAAAAAAAATTCCACGTTGACTACAAGACCTTGAGGTCATAATTGTTCACATGACCACCATTGAAGGCGGGAATTATGATTTTTATGTTAATAAACATCATGTCATGGATGCATTGAAATAAAAAATTCAATATGACAAATACTACAATGATGTTGAGATTGATGTTGAGGCTCTTAATTTATGTTACCTGATGTTTTTGTTGATGTGTCCAATTTCTTACATACAATAGACCAAGTTTTAGACGAAGAGTTAATGCCATCAACTAGCTCAACAAATGTTGGTCAAGAAGAAAATGGGTCTTCAAATTTTTCAATATTTATTCCTTCCTTACCAAATGCTATGCGAGAGCTGCAAACAATAAAACATGTCTTGAAAATTGAAAAAAAGAGAGAAGAATATCTTATCTTGGCCTAGAATTATCTCTTCTCCCGTTAATGAATACAACACTGAAGGTTTATTTTCAATGGCCTTCCCAACATTGTTCCCCACTAGAGAAACACTTCCCCTACAACTAAGAAATGTTAAAATTCACTTGCATGAATATGCCTTCCACCTAATGAGATATTTTGACCACATATTTGGAAATCATGTTAGGGTTAGATATTTTTCTCTACAACTTGATTATGAGACATCGCAGCCAAAAAAATTTCTTTGTTTTTGTTCGAGTGGACCTGGAGGAAAAAATCCCCAAGTCGTTGTCTATTTTGCGGCAACAACTCCAGACCGATCTCGACTGCCAAATAGTTGAGTAGTTGATGCATTTTGGCACAACATTGCGCAGGACCTGCTCTTTTTGAAACTCTTATCGGGCCCAACTAACCACCATGATAGAGCACCTTGGAATACCCATCCTTTTTTTCATTTTAAGTTGTGCACACACAAAATGGGCTAACCTACAAAAAAATTTCTCTTCTACATCTCATCTAGCAATGGAGCCTTCAATAAAAATGCTAATAGATAGTGTTGTTCAAAATACACATATAATATATTTATATTTTCATTATAGATTTTCAATTTTCCATGAGGAGGTGATCGAAAGGCTCTTGCATGCAAAAGATTACTAGTATAGATATGAATGGTAGCATCATGGCTCTGCACATGTGCATGGCCTTTTATGGCTTCCAGAAGCTCCTGACATGGACACTCTTGATTGGTCCAATGACCATGATGTTACCATGGAAAGGGAATTTTTTGATAGGTATGTTTCAGCTTGGAATCTGCGTTGCCCTACAAAAATATTGCTTAGAATGTATCATTGTTTTGAAGAAAACTCATTCTTTCTTACCACAAGCTAGATCCTTACCAATGAACTAATCATAGATTATGAAGAGTTTCTAAACACAATTCAAAGGCACACAAAATGCTTCGAATATACTTGTTTAAGGAGAAAAGGAGAGAAATTGCAATGTCAGTATAAAGCACCTTGGTAGCAACAACTTATGTCTACATTGACATCTGATGCTGAGTCTAACAAATCCTACAAACCAACATGAAATGATGATCACCTAAATATTCATAGCCCAACTATGCTTGCAATTTGGTGTGCCAATGTTGACTGCCAGCCAGTTGTTTCTGGGAAAATTGTTTTGAATTATATTTCTAAATATGCAGCTAAATCCAAGAAAAAATCTAAAAATTATCTTGATGTGTTGAAAAGACTAGCAAATACAAATATAGTTGAGGATAGAGCACTGGTTGCATATCAAAAATTCACGATGAATATTATTTTGGAATGTGACATCTTTCCATAGGAGACATGCCATATGTTACATAAATTGCCTCTTCTTACCTCAAGCCGATGATACATTTTCTTGAATGTTGGCAAAAATACATGGTTCTGTATAAACAAAGATGATACTACTGAATAGTTGCCAAAAAACTATATTCACTGCAATATGCAAAGGCCTCCAAAGCTAGGTGTTGTATCCCTGATTGACTTGGTTCACCTATATACACACTCATAAAAGTGTAAACAGGCTAAATGGAAACCAAGGCACTAGCCTATAGTTGTCCTTGTCTACCTGTTACTCAAGATTGTTGCCACTAAAGATACAAAGATATTTGAGACATTTTTTTGGACTGAACTTATGTTATTCAAACCTTTCACTAACATACAAATAGATATAGGTCTTCTCAAACAAGAGATAATAGAAAATTGGAAAGTTTTAAAAATGGATGGTTATCAGCCTTGGCATGTTAATAGACTTCTAGATGTACACCCACAATTGAAGAACATGATAGTGATACTGATGATTTGAACCATCGACCTTCTATGGATGAATATGAATGGGAAGTTTTCTCTTGGCTTGGTGCTACTACTAACTTTAGTATAAATCAGCTTCAACTATTGGGTAGGCAGGATTTTGATATAAACCATCCATGGAATACAAACCATGTACCTAAACAACTCCATAATATTGCTTTGCAGTCCATCCCATCAATAAAGGAACAGCGTGAGCAAGCTATGGTACAATTTTTTCCTGTAGATATGTCAGCCCATCAAATTTCACTGAAACAACAATTGGCCCTCCAAATAATCTAGTCCCATCACATGTGGCCTTCACCCAAATCCCTTCTATGCATGATTATCCAAGGGACAACTGACACTGGAAAATCCTTTTTGATAAATTATATTCAACAACAAATAAACACCTCTTTTGTTGGATCCAATAGCTTCTTGCTCACCTTGGCTCCTACAAGTGTTGTTGTGTACAACATATATGCATCTACAATCCATACAACACTTTGAATTCCCATAAAGGATATGAATCCTTTGCAAGGGAAACAATTGACAATATCACAAGAACAATTTAAGTATATTCAATACATTTTGATCAATGAAATGAGTTTTCTAGGCCCAAAGTTGCTACTGAAAATAGATAGCCGGTTGTGCCAAGCATTTCCAGATAACCAGAGGGAGTCATTTGGCAGTGTTTCTATGATCCTGGTGTAAGTGTTCCAAGGCTTCCTTGCACAACTAGCTAAGAAGACCTTTCCTTGTCTTCTTCTAGGATCCTAATATCTTCTAGGTCCTTGTTAGGTTGATTCCCCACTCCTATCCTTTAGGGGATCCTATGTAACCGAGTTGCATGCATCTCGGTTTAACAGATGCGGCTTTCGGGTTAACAGACGCGTCGCGACGCAATTTTGACCTCATTTGGAGATCTCTCTCTCAGTCTTTAGTTCATTTTGATTTCTTGCACTCTTAGTCTATGTCAACTTGCTGTCAACTTAGGGTCATAGTCATTAACAGTCATAGTCATTTTAGCTCATTGTAGGGTTATTGTTATTTTCTGCAAATCCTTCAACACTTGCATAGGGCTTAGTTTTTAGTCATAGTTGCTCACATAAATCTGAGGGCATTTTTATTTATCTGTAAGCTAGGAGGTATAACAGAGGTTAATCATGGAAGGTGGAGACATAGGGTAACATTATCCCTTTTGTCTTCACTTCACTTCCTTTGTACTTTGTTATTTTCATAGGAATTTTATTGTTATTGTGCTAACCCCACTTAATAATAATATAGGATTTTCCCTTGATCACATTGGTGAACCAGACGTTGTTATTTCGGCTTTTCGTACGTTTTTTTTCTTGTTATTTTCTATTGTTTTGCAGGTACAGGTACGGATCGCCGCAACATTTTTAAAAATAGTGTGATGCATCATATGCGTCGCGACACACACGATAACCTTAGAGCCGTAATCGATCTATCGTAACACAACTGACTAACAGAACAACGCATCCGTGATTACTGAGCCGCATTCGAACCCCAAAAGCCGCATTTGTGATTCGCGACGCATCTGTCTGGTATAACATCTTTCTTTCCAGTTTGAGGGGTTTTATTTTGAATTTTGGGTTGTCTAATCTTATGTTTTTTGAATTCTGTCTTTACTCCTGCATGTTCAATAAGATTAGGTTTTCTGTCACTAATCCTTTCTGGTAGTGGTTTTCTGTTTTGGGTAGGGTTTTTTGTTGTTCTGGATGTTTTGCAAACGTCGCAACACATCTGATGACATAAACGACGCAACTGCCATGACAAGCCGCAACTGACAATTCCAAAGCCGCATATGACATTTTGAGATGCATTCACAGAACCGAACAACGCATCTGACAAACCGAGCCGCATCTGTCTGGTAATACCGCGCCGCATTTGTCTGGTAAACTTTTCTGTCAGTTTTTAGGTTTTAATTACCGAATTTCAGGTCTTTTTCTGTGATGGCTATTCTTGTGTGTTAACCAGATTAGACATTTTGTGTTACTAATAGTTTCTTGTAGCGTGTGGCGATCCTTTTTCGTGTGTCCAAGACCATCACATACAAGACTACTAACTCAATGTTTGCAGATTCACATGTCAAAGAAGGAGATAACAAACAGTGTGCTTGTTTATTTCTAGATTAGCAAACTTTGAATTTGGTGCTTTTAAAAAGAATCATGTCTTTCATGCTTGAGTGTGCTTGTGGAGTGGTAGGTGAGTATGCTCTCACTTGGTGAAAACCTTGTGATCAGAAAACCAGACCCATTCTTTTTTTTTGTTAATTTACCCTTCACGATTCGGTATATCGAAGTATCCTCTCCCCTTGCGCATTCGTGCGATCCTGGGTGTAAGAGAAATTTACCGACTCTAGAACTTGGGCCTGTTCTGGTGGGAAAAAGTACTCACCCCAGGACGACTCAGACCGGTAGCACCCTGACACCGAGGGACTTCCAGCCCGGTATAGAAAAGTGGGTTCTTGGGGAAAGCCCAAGAATCACGAGATGGTTCCGACGAGATGGATCCGAAAGGGGACTCTCGCCCATGGATCCGCCGCCCACAACGGAATGCCCGAATTAAACACCTCTTGTCTTAGTTTCCAACCGTTCTATTGGCGTTGCTTGATACGTGCAGGGTGACAGTATCATGCCCGAAGATTACTCACTACTGATCCCCTTGAGTAGAGATAGCAATTCTTGGGATGTCACTACCCAATGAATCTGAATTTGGTGTGCTCGAATGACGTTAATGAGCCGTGGAGGGGAGCCAATGCCACCAAATTCTAAGCTATCCGCTCTCGAGAAGGAAAGGTGTTCATCACCAATCCGGGGTATAACTGGTGGGCTATATCAAGTATACAAACCCAAGGCCTAGTGGCCTTTCTAGGATTGTGCTTATCTCATGTGTGTTTGGTTATCCCTTAAAACGCTGTGTTTGTCAAGTGCATTCTGGTTTTGTCACAGTCCAAACAAAACAGTAGTCAAACAGATCAAAAACTTCCATCAACATACCACGAAAATCACTTTGAAACAAAACTGTCATGTCTGTCGAACCGCAACTGACATTCTAAAACGCAACTGATCTGATAAACCGCATCTGAAGTTTTAAACAACGCATCTGTAGGCGTCGCGACGCATCTGCTAACCCGAAAGCCGCATCTGTTAAACCGAGACGCATGCGACAGTCAAAAACCCGCAAGTGAAAAACTGAACCGCAGTTGCTTAACCGCGACGCAATTGCCAAACTGAGACGCATCTGCCTGTCAAAATTTTTCAATTACACAGTCAAAACCAGAGACCTCCAAACTGTCAATCATTTGTCAAATTCCGTCATCAGAAGGATTCTGCCAGAAACCCAATTTGAAATTGCTCAAAGTTTGTCCCTTAGCTTGCATTGATCACCTTAGGTTTCATACCTCACCCCATTTAGTATCATACATTTAACATTACGTATCCCTAGGCTCATATCTTGCATACTTAGGAGTAGGCAAATCTTAAGCACCCCTTGGCAAAATCATTGTTTTCGAAATTAGACCCTTTTGGACCAAGTTATCAAACATCCTTTTAGTCATTGTCCTCTTTGTGAGATCTCTTCCAACTCAAAAGTCTAGTTAGGAAGACTCATTAGTCATCTTGTCACCTTGTCATTAACAACAAAGTCCTCTAGCAGTCCACATCGAAAACAAAGTTCAAGCTTAGAAGTGCTTAGATAGCCTCATTTTACATTGCATCCACATTGCATACCTTATTCACAAAAATCCAAAAAAAAAAAACAGTGGTCATTTTAGTTGTCAATTTGAACCTTAGATTTCACCTAGTGTCATACTTGCATTTAGTGGACATCCCCTTTGAGCAAGCTCATTTATGGTCGAAACCAGACTTCAAAAGCAAAAAAGACAAATGGAAAACTTCATGCCAGATCCCAACAGTCCTCCACATGACTCAAACTGGACCGCGAATGATCCCTTTACCAATCTAGACAATCAACCTCTAGTGACAACACAATCCTTACCTAACAACTCATTCGAGCGCTACATGCAAAGAGATGAAAATGGTCAACTCCTTCAAGAACACATAGAAGCATTGACACAAGACCCAGAGGCCTACCAGTTGGCTGAAACAATAGCACGTCACGACAGGGATAGATTCGTAGCTATGCTCTTGAGTGAAGGAGCTAGGTTACCACCAGGATTTGACATTAACACATTACATGATCCTAATGCCAACAATGTTCACAACATCTCACACAGTGGTCAAGTTCTAAATACTACAAGCAACATCCCTTTTGGCACAACGACATTGCATACCACATCCAACATCCCAAACATCTCCAATACAATAAACGCTACATCTATTGGGGGATCACAATCATCCACAACATCCACAACACTACCCCAATTAAATACAACCACTCTTGGTTCCATGACATCATCGGAAAATCATTCCAATCCTCCTGTTATCCCAACAGCAAATACCACAGGGGCATCATCAAGTCATCACAACTCCCCCTTGACAACTACATCTACTACCATGAACACAACTTCAACAAAAGCATTCAGTAGTAGTTCACAACATCCTTTGGGAGGAGCCACAGGACGTATCTTTATACAAGGACAACAACAAAACGTTAACACGACAACACAGTCAAACGTCACTACCTCCCAAGGTACAACTGCCAATGTGCCCCTTGTGCAAAATCAGCAATTCACACAAAGTGCCCAACTAACTCAACCCATGACATCGTTAGTACATCATAACATTCATGGTCACAACATCCCCCAAATAACGACATGCATAGCTGGGGGACACATTCCAACATACTCATCCAACGTTCACACTCATCAACATGCGCCTAATCACAACTTTCAATACCAACAACACACATCATACGTACCACAACAACCCATACCGCCACAACACACCTATACTCACGCAAGAACACATGGTGTACCAGGCAATCCAACGTATGGACATGTAAATGACCCCACCATAGATGAACTCAAAGCAACAGTGCGGGATATGGCGAAGCAAATGCAAAACATGCTCGTTACAGGCGGGAAATCCGAAATATCATATGACTTGGACGTATACCCATTCGACACAAACTTACGTATGCCCGCATTTCCGCCAGGATATGTGTCCCCCAACTTCACTAAATACAAAGGCAAAACAAATCCCATTGAACATCTTCGCGAATTCGCAACTAACTGTATGGATATCGCCTACGAACCCACATACCTGATGAGACTCTTTTCCAAAAGTTTGGCGGGTCAAGCCCTTGAATGGTTTTCAACGCAAAAAGATATCCAATCATGGGATGAGCTCAAAAGAAGGTTCCTAAAAAATTACGCATACAATATTGACATGGACACCTCTATCACTAGCTTGTGCAATCTCACACAAGAAGAGTCGGGTGAGACATTTATCCCGTTCTTCCAAAAATGGAGAAGCCTCGCTAGTCGATGTCACATTGACATTCCTGAAAGGGAAAAGGTCGACATGTTTGTCCAAACACTTCTAGGGCCCCTCAAATTCGCATTGCAAATACATTGTTGCACAACCTTCATAGAATTAGTGGAAAGGGGGGTCCAAATTGAGAAAGCCCTTATCGCAAAGGGAGAACTGAAGTATGGCTCCAAAAATACAAACACCAACACACCCGCTGACAAAAAAAAATATTGGGTCAAGAATAAACATGTCACAAACGATGGTGTTGTAGACACCAAGACTGCAAGTCTCGTATTGGGCTCTGAAAGGGGTACAACAACAAAATAGACCAACAACGACATCGACACCTCCCCCCAATACTCCTTCGAACAGTCAAAATGGTCAAAACCATCAAGGACAATATCGTCAACCAAGACAATTCCCTAGGGGTCGCACATACACCAATTTAGGTGAACCCATTGCAGACGTCCTCAAGAAATGCATTCAACATGGGGTCATCACACTTCCGGAAATAAAACCTTATGACCCCGGACAATTCAAACCAGCATGGTGGGATGACAACGCACTTTGCGAATACCATCGGGTCAAAGGGCATACAACCTCCAACTGTAGACAACTGAAAAACGTAATTCAAGACCTTATTGACAATCACACTATCGAAGTAGGTGGATCGCAATTCAATTCCAACTCGGATCATACTATACACAAGAATCCACTGCAGGATCATGGTCCCCATAATGCTTCCACTTCAGCTAACTTCACCCAAGCCAAGTACGATTACTCTGGGGGACCAATAATAAATAATGTTAGAACAGACGAGGAATACATCCACACCATCACGATCAAGAGAGCACCACAGTGCAATGCTACTACGCGAAGTGGCAAGGTCACTATACCCGATCCGCCTCCCCCTAGACAAGCCAAGATTATTATAGGAGGCCCATCTGCTAAGCAATCACAACCAGCTCCATCAGCTAAACAACCAAAACCTATCTCAACCCCACAACTGGGAAAACCGAAAAGTCAGTTCAATCTCATTGACCAACTAGGAAAGACTCCTGCGCAAATATCTATCCTTGAGCTGCTTCGCATTTCTCCCGCACACAAAGAAATCCTGGATAAAACTCTCTTAGAGTCGTCGGTCCCAAAGGACATCGATGTCAATCAGTTTGAAACTATGGAGGGATATCTCACCACGCCGCACCATGTCACCTTCTCAGATCAGGATTACTCATCATCAAAAACCAATCACAATGATGCGTTACACATAGAAGTTTTTGTTCACAAGCACAAGGTTAGACGGGTTTTAATAGATGGCGGAGCAGGGTTGAATATATGCTCCCTTAAACTGGTTAAGGCTCTTGGATTCTCTGATGCATGAGTAGACCCAACAAAAAGCATAGTGATCAAAGCATATGATGACAAGGAACGCTCTTCGCGAGGTGTTATCTCTCTCCCTATCAGAGTGGGACCACTCATTGTCGACACAACTTGCCAGGTCCTGGATTTGGAACTACCATATAACATTTTACTTGGCCGTCCATGGATCCACGCTTTGAAAGCCGTTCCGTCAACATACCACCAATGCCTCAAGTTCCCTTTTGACGGTACAAAAATCACCATATACGGAGACCCTGACCCTTTCCAATATTGTACCAATTTAAGGGGTGTCTCTGAAAACCAAGTACCTATTAACCGGGAAGCACCTGGCTCCTCGTCCAAATACATCGACCCTTCCATGCTCGGGTCATCTTCCACATCTACTCCATCCATGTCTTCGGACGTATCACAACCCTCCACCAACCTTAAGCCCGAACCAACTGATAGAATCCAGGACCTTGGCTGCGGAGAGTTCAAACTAAATACAGCATACAGCATAACTACAATACCTACTCCTCCAAAGATATATGGTCGACCATGTTTCAGAATGGAACCGCAAGAAACATTCACAGTTCCACCGAATACAGTTTTCATCAAGTGGGGAGACATGAGTGATGAAGATCTTACCGACATCACAGGATGGATCTACAAGGATACAGTCTCACTACCTCCACTACCAGTCTAGAAATATGGCAAGGGTTACAATATCATGAAGGCTAAAGGCTACGATGGTACTAGTGGCCTTGGAAAAAATAAAACTGGTCGAAGAGAACCCATAGAAACTTTCCAAATTCCGAAGTATCTTGGATTAGGGTTTAGATCACCCGACGATGACGATCGACGTACCCATGAACTTCATAATGAGCGAATACATGCTTCTGAAAATGTTGAGACTACTAGGGAATACCTAACTGAAACAGACTCTCACGAGTGGGAATTTGGCTCCGAACGATCCCTAAGTGACTGTTGTCTTGATGACTTGTTTGTCGAACCAGGGGAATTGACCTCTGAACAACGATTTTGGCAAACATTCAAAAT
>VDFB02092615.1:0-16504 GCA_007258455.2 Sequoia sempervirens | reverse complement strand
CATTAGCCTCAATATGGGTATCAATACCCTCCCAATCCACCACCTCTGAATTTGCATCCACAAAGCCCCATGAGCACATGTAGGAAATTTTACCTAGAAGGACACCAATTATGTCCATATCAAATGGATAGGAATTGGAGAAATATGGTTCCCAAATTCACAGGGAATAATGTGATATCAGTTGAAGAACATATTAGAAATCTTAATTCCTTCATACAAGATATTGCTATGGAATATGAGGATGTAAACATGAGATTATTCATAATGTCATTAATTGAAGAAGCAAGGGATTGGTTCAATAGTTTACCTAATTCTTCAATTGATTCAATAGCATAATTTCACAATCAATTTCTAGAGAAATATGGGATCAGTGTGCCCCTTAATTTTCCCTTCATGAAATCTTAAGTATTCAGAAATATCAAAATGAGTTAGTTTATGACTTCAATCAAAGTTTTTCCAAATTGTACAATAAAATACCACAAGGATCCAAACTGACTCTTCTAGCAGCCTTGAGTATTTATTTGAAAGCCTTTGATCCAAAAATAGGATATGAACTCAGAAATAGATGCACTATAATTTTAACTAAAGCACAAAAGATAGCATTGGTAATTGAAAATAACAAAAAAGCTACAAGGATGATTGGAAAAAGGGACAACCTTAGAATTCTCCAAAACTTTAACAATTCCCAGAATAAGCAGGGTAATTCATATATAAATGAAAGACCAATGTTGCATGATATTCCATACAATGCAAACTGGAAGGATAGAAAACCCATAACTGATATGCCTAAGTATAATGAAACTCATGATCCCTTAAAGAAAAAATGAGCCTACATGGTAAATAACAACCCTTGGTGTCAAGTTTGTAATTTGCGCCATTTCCAAGATCATTGTGTTGTAGCACAATCAATATAAGAAGATACTACAATATATCTAACTTCACATACCCTGTATCTAGTTGAACAAGAATAATCATCCTTGGGAGACGAAGGTTATGAGTATGATGTAAACAATCAAAGATACAATAATCACATGGTAGAATAACAAATCTTCTTTGATCAAGAGAATAAAAGAAATGATGAATCAAAACCTCCTTATACACCACTTAAGCCAAATAAATATAAATTAAGGAGGCCAATGGAGGAAGAAATCAAGGAGTTAACTATTGTTGCAATAGAGAAAACAAAAAGCAATTATAGGCTAAGAAACATAACAACAAATACAAATGATGGCACTCTAAGAGGATTGTTTGTGAAAGATAAGGAGACAATGAAAGAAAAACCCAAGAAGGTGGAAATAAAATAACCTAATAAGAAGGAGAAAAAGCATGTTCCTAAATAAGAAGACAAATAATTACACAAAAACAAACAAAAACAGGATGAGACAAATAAAAAGGAAAAATAAGAAAATAAAGGAGAACCATTGGAACAAAGGAGGATTGCCAAAATAGAGAATGTATCTTCATTTTATTTCACAGAAGAATTGTCTCAAGTAAATATTTCTATGCCACTCTTGGAAATGATGAAAATAAAAGAATATAGAGATAGTGCTATTCAACTAATATCCAATGGAACTAATAAAAGCACAAGCATGGAGAACAGAGAAATCATCAAAATCAGCAATAACAAGCAAGGAAATGTAAAGGTCCCTAAACTTTATCTAGGTGATACACTAATGAATCCTCCACATGTTGATCCATTTTTTACTACTGTGCTCATAAAAAAAAAAAGTTGGTGAGGAATTGCATGATTGATTTAGGTATTTTTATTAATATCATGCCAATAGGGGTCATGAAACAACTTGGAATGTGGGTGAATACTACAGGTGGTAAATGATATGCTATGGATAGTAGGCATGTCCTAGTGGTAGGAATCATGAAAGATATAGAAGTAAAGTTGGCCGCTTACCCATAAGAAGCATATACAATTGATATCAGTTTGATAGACACACCCCATCATTTTGGGATGCTTCTGTCAAGACAATGGATTGCTTTGGTAGGAGAGAATGTGCAATTTGAATTGTCCTATGCCACAATACCAATAAATGGTGAAGACATGAAATTATACAAAGAACCAAGAGTGAACCAAATTATGGAGTATATTGACCAAAATCAGATGAATTGATTCTCTAATGTGGACTTGGGAAGTTTTAGAATAGAGCCTTCACAACCTAAATTGTTGAACACTGATTGAATTGATAAAGATGTCTCCAAAAATGAGCATGGTGTATGGAAAATGTATTTTTATGGAGCATGTAGTAGAGAAGGTAATGGAGCATGAGTGGTTTTCATCTCACCTAAAGCTACTACATTCAAATATTCATTCTTACTTACATTTGAGTGTACAAATAACATAGAAGAGTATGAGGCCCTACTAAGTGGACTAAATATGGTTGTCAAACACAAAATCAAACTACTGACTATTCTTGGGGACTCTAAGTTGGTCATTTCACAAGTAAGGTCAAAATATTCCACAAAAAACAAAAGGTTAAAATAGTATATAAATGTTGTATGGGACACTAATCGAAGTTGTTTCTTAATTCTACTGGATCGGGGATAATAGATAGCCAAGAATCCTTAATTTGAAAAAATGTAGCTTTGAAAAGAGATGATATCACCCTGGTCGGAGTGTCGCAAGTTGAATTCAAAACAAGACCTTCCATCCCTGATAACATCTATAGTTGGCAAGTTTTCAATGATGACATTGATCTGATCAAGTTTCTACATTGCATTGATTAGTATGAAAACCCAAGAAATTAATCGTAATGCAATTTTGTGAAAAAGGTATATGGGGAAACAAAATGTGTTTGGAAAGGAGGTTGTCTTCAGCCTCGAGGACTAATAATAGGATTCCTAAGGACTCTTGTGTTAGATTAGAGAGAAGTAAAGTTTGCATGGAAAACCTAATCGAGTCCTGCTGAAACAAACACTAGTAAAAAGGCAAGACATTGAAGAAATCAACCTTGGAACTAAACTAACCCCTAAAAGAGTGTACATTTGGAAAAAGATAAGCAAAACAATCAGGAAGATTTTTATTGCATTATTGATGAAATAAAAGCATGTCTTTGCATGGTCTTATGATGATCTCAAAGCATATAGGGAGGATTTGTTCCAACATGAGATCCCATTAAAACCAGATGTTAAGCCTTTTAGACAAAAATAAAGGCCCATAAATCCTACCTTAGAACCTAAAATACATGAGGAACTTATGAAGCTTAGGGAGGGGGGCATCATCACGCCTATTAGACATTCATCTTGGGTCTCTAATTTAGTACCTATTAGAAAGAAAAATGCAGATATAAGACTCTATGTAGATTTCATAAACTTGAAAGTGCCCTCTCTTAAGGATAACTACCCACTCCCAAATATGGAGTTCATGTTGCAAAGGGTTACTATATGTGAGATATTATCTATGATGGACAAATTTATGTGTATGTTAGAATGTCATTCAGACTCACAAATGTTGGTGCGAATTTCCAAAGAGCTATGGATGTTGCATTTTCTAATCTGATCAATGTAATAATGGTAGTGTACCAAAATAAATTAATTGCATATTCATAGAAAGCAAAAGACCATGTTGAGCATCTGAAGAAGATTTTCATCAAAGCCATTAAATATGGCATTTCCTTAAATCCTAAAAAAAATTCATTTTGTAGTAATATAAGGAAAGTTACTAGGGAGTATAGTGTCCAAAGAAGGTATAAGGATTGATGTAGAAAGGGTGGAAGCCACAGACAAGATCCCCATCCCTAAGACAGTCAAATCCATCTAGTCCTTTGGAAAAATCAATTTTGTGAGAAGGTTCATATCAAACATTGCTAAAATAGTGAAACCAATATCAAATATGTTGAAGAAAGGAGCAAAGATTGACTAGATAACTAAAGGAATAGATGTGTTCATATCCATCAAGAGAGAAATAAAGGAAGACCCAATATTGAAGTCCCCTGATTTTAGTAAGCCTTTTCAAATCTTTTCATTTGCATCTTTTCACAAAGTTGCAATAGTCATGTTATAGAAAAATGATGAGGGGAATGAATAACCTATTTCTTTCTTCAATAAATCCCTATAGAATGCAAAGTTGAAGTATGAAATTGTAGAGAAATAGGCATATGCATTAGTAAAAGTCATAAAAGAATTTAGATCATATCTGCTAGAAGAAAAAGTGATAGCATATGTACCTAATAGTGAAAGATGTATTTGTACATTTAGAAGTTTCAAGCCATAGATGTAGATGGATAAATAGGATACAAGAATTTGAAATTGAATTCCAAATCATCAAACTCGTAAGAGGACAAGGAATAGCCAAATTAATGACTGAAATAAATATTAAAGCTACTTAGGTGTGCAATATAAATGACGGGGATAACATAATCACTACTATTGAACACACACCATGGTACATTGATATTGTGTATTATCTTAAGCATATGAAATGTTCTAAAGGGTTTAATGATAACAAGAAGAGGACACTCAAACTACATGCTTCAAAATATGTATTCATGAAAGGGGACCTTTATTCGAAGAATAGATATGGTGTCATGTTATTGTTCCTAGATGAATATCAAGCAAGGAACGTGCTCAAGGAGATGCATGAAGGAGTGTGTGGAGAGAATTTTTCAGCAAAGACCACTACACATAAGATGTTAAGGGCATGCTACTATTGGCCTAGAGTTTTCAATGATGCTTATGATTACACTAGAAAATGTGAAGCATTTCAAAAGTTTTCTAGGAAACTAAAGTATCAAGGGGCATTACCTTTGAGACCCCTATAGGTTGAAGCTCCATTCCACCAATGGGGAATTGATTTCATAGGAGAAATTACAGATAAATCTAGTGGAGGACATAGATGGATATTAGTAGCCACTGACTACTTTACAAAATGGGTGGAATTTATACCTACTAAACAAGAAACTAGCAGGGTGGTAACAAGTTTTTTATTGCAAAACATCATCACCATATTTGGAGTACCTACAAGAATTGTAATTGATAATGGGATGTGCTTCAGATCAGATGAACTCAAGGGATTCTGCCAACCTTATGGTATAGTGATCTCATAATCTTCACCATACCATCCACAGGTGAATGGGAAAGCTTAATCAAGGAACAAGAGAATCCTGAAGATCATAAAGAGAATGTTGGATAATAACAAAAAGACCGGGGATTCCATTGAGATTGGATTTATGGGCAGATAGAATTATTGTAAAGAAGGCCATTGGAAAATCACCTTTTGAACTTGTGTATGGGAATCAAGCCAAGCTCCCTTTGCACAATTTGTTACCAGTATGTAACTTCATCTTGCAAGAAGACTTGGAGATTCCTAAACCTATGGAGGAGAGGATGTAAGAGTTGATAGAACTTGATGAGGTCAAAAATCAAGCTCAGCAACACAATATGAAGAAGTAGCTATAGATGAAGTACTTGTATGAGAAAAGGGAAAAAAACAAAAAGTTTGAAATAAATGACATGGTTCTCATGTGGAATGTTAGGAGTTAGGATAAAGGAAATTTATGGAAAATTTGAGGCCCTGTGGTTAGGACCATTTTTTACTATTGGCAAGGCTGGAGAAGATTCATTTTATCTCTAGAATATGACAGGAGAAGAACAAGAATTTCCAATGCATGGAAAATTCCTGAAATATTTCTTTTCTTAAATCTTCCATGCATAGTAGTCTAGGGGAAGGTCAAGGATTTCCAGTGCATGGAAAATTCTTGAGGAACCTTCTAAAATAATTCTTTTCCATGCATAGTAGTATAGGAGATCACTTCACCTTCATTTCCCACTATTCCTAGATCCACATCCATTTCCATCCATATCAAAAGACACTTGGTATGCTTCCCAAAGATCTGAACTCTTGCTATACCCACAAGGGGTATACATCCCCAGATGGAGCCACTGCTAGGACTATAAAAATCTCATATTTCTATTTTCCTTCAACCACCTATCTCTCATGTACCCTAGAAATTTTCAACACCTTAATTTCATGAACAATACAAATTGATGAAATTTGTGTGACAAGATCCATTTCACAATCCATGTTCACTGATCATCTCATACATTTAGCCTTTGACACATAAGAATTCCTCTAGTCATCACTAAGCAAGAGATTTAAAACAATTGGTCCATATCAGCAAGAACATGTGTCATAACCTTTCAGTTTGAACATTTTCTACATATTGGCAAAAGGTGAAATAAGTCACAGTGATCAAAAACCCTAGAGATTACACAATCAAGAATATAATTCTTGTCATCTTACAGATGAAATCTTATCAACAAGAGAAAAGTAATCAGAGTGAAGTTGTCAGATCATGTCGAGCTCTTGACTCACACCAATGGAAATCTCATTGGTGAGAAACATGTTTTATTTTGCTGACGAAACAAGAGAAAAACTATTGGAGAGACTTGTATAGTTGAAATGAGTCATTCATAACTCACCAACCTTATGGGTTACACCGATGAAGGAAAATTCTTGGAGATTCTTTCCAATTCATCCAAATGAGTGAAGCAATGGAAAAAATATATTAGGCAGACTAAGGACATCAAAATAACACTACTCTCTCGGTGATGGTTCTAGTTAGGCTGATAGGAATAAGAATGGATCATTTTTCATCGAAGTGACAATGGGAGATGATTAAAAGGACTTCTAGTTGTCCAAAATACTTTTGAAATTGGAAAAAATTCATGATTTTTCCCTAAAGTAGTATGAGTTGAAAGGAAAGAGAAGGGTCAGTTATATAGTATAAGTGGGGGAATTATTCAATCTTCCTGACCAAGAATGATAAATCAAGGTGACACTGCACATCGAAAAGACTTTTAGTTATGTATTGATGATCAATCGTGAATGTATAAATGAAGATGGAACCAAGTTAGATACATAGATCGACCTAAGACATAAAGGGTTTCACCGATATAATTTTTGTCATTCTGACATTACAAAATTCAAAAACCTATTGCATTCATTGTTAGAGATTGACATTAATGGCTACATGAATGAACATTATGTAAATATTCCCTAATTGAAAGAATAATGAACAAAAAGGATTTTAAGAATTTGCAGTGGGAAGGACATAAGGTCAGGGATAAGTCAAAAAATTCAGTGGAGCAAAAAATTCTCAAGTAAGGTTATGAACTTCCTTATAATTGATAAATTATAATTCGATGCTATCACCTTCAAGGATTAAAAATGGAAGCTTCAAGTTCAGTGAATGTAAAGAGTAGGAAAGAAAAAGGTGAAGGTAGTGAACCCAAAGGTAAAAATAAGAGAACTGAAACAGGGGAGGAATCCAAAATAAAAAAAAGTGGAACAAGACAGACAAATTGGGAGGCTGAGATTTGGAACAGGTTTGGGAGGAGGAATCACGAACAGCTAGAAGTTATATAGACCTAACCAGAAGAAATAGATTGGCTATGTTCCATTATGTGAAATAAGTTTGAAACAAATGTATTACAATCAAGTTTAGGTAGGAAGCTTAGAATTTATTCATGTATTTAATATCATAGAGAACTTCTAGTTAAGGTGCGTGCATTACAACAGAAGTGCGATATCTCTGGAAATACAAGGGTAGACTCTTTGTACGTATTGTCCCAGGGCTTTACACTTTGTGAAGTTTTTAACCTAAGTGACACATGTGATGAGCCAATTGTACATGAGGATTTGGAAAGGAAGTATTGGAGAATGGACACAACTTATAGAGGAGGGAGATTTCCATTACACGAACCTAGGAAGGATGGAGACCTTGTTCCACTTGAAGTCAATGATGGGCCTCCTTTTCATGTTGATTTGTTCGACCCCTACCTAAAACACATATTTCGGTGTCTCCAGAGTATTGAGGGGACTGAAGAAAAATTAAATTCATGTGGGCTGTGGTACGGTGTGAAGTACAGATGTCGGTGCCACGAAAATGCATGGACTTATTATTCCTCACACACTTTTAAATGAATTGACTCAGGGTTAATGGCAATCAGAAATGGATCTCCCACATTGCACTTCAAGAATTATTCCATTCTCATGCATATGATATTGTACTATGCACAAGAGATAGGGGTGTGGAGGGAAGAATTAAAAATTATAGAATTTGAGAAGGAAAATTAGCACTTCGCATGCAATTGTGGACTACTATATGGGAAAATAGATTTGTTAACTCTAGCTATGTTTATTTTGAAGAATATTTTTATAGGATACTATATAAGTTTTTTAATCACCCTTGTGATTATTCTTTGATTGATGAGATTAAAATATTTCTAAGGCCCAAAGATTTCAATGGACCTAAAACTATTGTTCATAATTGATATGATTAATATTGTTATGTTGATGCAACCATGATTAGGGTATATGGTTTTGAGGATACACGTGTTCTTCTACCAAAAAAAATTCCAAATAGGATTGCATATTTGGATATTATTAGACAAATGGATTATTCAAGTGTTATGAATCTAAGTGCCTATGAGAAACAATCATTCATTCAAAGTACATTGTGTTCCAGAGACTTTACTATATTGTCAAAGGAAGGGTATGATTTCATTTTAACTAAGTTATCACATTTCAATTTGAAGAAGGTTCCAACAAGAAAAGGATTTTATTCTGAGAGATACATTGATTTTACTGGAAAGAAAGTAAACTTGGATGGATATGTTCATATACCCTATCTACATGATGATATAGTCATAAAAATGGAAGATAGGGAAGTTGAATTGGCCAATGATAAGTATAATAGGAAGATGGAGCAAAGAATGAAGGAAATAGAAGAGGTATAAATGTTGTCTTTTGGAAGTAAAGAATTTGCTGGTAAAAAGGAACATCAAGGCCAAACTGATAAAATTTCTAAACTGAGAATTGAGGAGTACCAACCTCCTAATAGAGAACAATAAGTTGAAGAAGGATTTGATATAGATACAAGGAAGTTAGCCTATAAATCCTTTGTTTTTGATGATGAATTTATAAAATCTCCTAAATTTATATCATTTTTGTACAAGAAAAAGGGGAAATCAATAAGAGAGTTTGTCATAGATATTACACTAGGTAGTAATGAAGCCCAATTGTTGAACACTTTAAAATCAGATGTGGAAAATGAGATGAAGGATATGACTCTAGAGAGAGCAAGGAAATTGTTGGAGGAGTTTGGTGTAATGATTTTCCCTAGTTTAGATTTGAACTGAACTCTTGTTTTTAAAACTTTCTTGCATGAAAATGGTGTTACACATAAGCTTAGTCCAGAAGGGCTTATTGAAGTATACACAGGATAAAATTTTTTTTGATGAGAACTCTCTCATGATTTGGGCCATGTATCCCCCACACAAGAAATACGTGATCATTGAAACTAAGAGGGAATTTAGCCATGTCATGGAATTGAGATTACGATAAGATGATCCTATGGCCACGACTGATATTGGCATTAATGTAGCCAAACTCAATAAAGCACATATCCTGATGCTAATGAAGTAAATAGACATGTACAAAATGAACAATGAGAAAGTGCTCAAATAACATGATTTCATGAAGGGCGTGGTCAAAGGTATACTCAAGGGATCTACTAGATTACTAACTCAAGGAGAAGGTTCTCAATCAAAGGACTAGAGTGAAGAATAAAATGTACATGCTCAAGTGAGTAAAGCCTGATTTGATGCACTCTCTGCAATATTTTAGAAAAGGCACACCAAACTAATGGTTTGGATGAACAGGTTGTGGGTGACCCATTCCAAGAGTTATGTTGCAATTTAGGAACACAAAAGGATAAATGACCAAAAGTAGGAAAAAATATAGGAAATTATTGCATAAAATTTATGGATTAGATTGTGTCTAAATTTTTTGCATCAAGATTTCAAATCACACTCTGTGATTAATCTAGGAAATACAAAAGAAAAGTACTTTTGACAGTGGAGCCATCATAGTTGTTGAGGATATCATGATACAAAAACAAGAAATACTATAATGAAATTCAAGCAAATGCAAAGGAAGGGGTGCTTGCATTATTCAAAGATGATGGAAACTTGAAAGACCAAAGTGAATGGATGAAAGAATGCAAGTTGATACTGTAAGGGGGCTTGAAAGCAACCAAGAACAAGGAGTCAACACTAGATGAGGCATGTGAGCACTTGAAGAAAATGGTGATCTTGGAGATAGCTGCAAGGAATGCTTCAAAAGATTTTGATACACATCTGGGTCAAAATTATTTAGATCACATGACACAAATTCATTTATGGCTCACTAGAGATTAATTATTTATGTTTTATTGTTGTTAATGCCAAAAGACATTTGTGAAGAGGTGTATCCTCTCCAAAATATTGATATATAAGTTGAACATATATTGATAGGATAGTAAGGGCAAATAGGGAGAAAATAGGAGATATAAAAAAAAACTTTTTAGAATGTTTATCTTATAAATTATACTATGTGGACCATGATGCATGCATGAATTCTTGGAGAAATAAATGGAACATTTTTAATTCTATCTAAATCAATATTGGTGAATGTTGTTTGTTGATTTGAAAGAAATTATTTAGTTGTCTCCACATTGCTATTTCCTTGTTTATTTGAAGTTGTGTATCCAAGTTGATATTTGAATTTCATCAAGACACATTTGTTGATATTGTGTAATCAAGTTGATTGGTTTCTGTCGAAGAATTAAAATCCTTTTAATTGATTACAGTAACTTGGGAATAACATTTGGATTAGTAAGAAGAATTGGGTAATTGGTGAGATTGTCATACTGTCTCCACATTGGTGTTATCTTGTAATTCAAATTAAGGATATACTTATTTTTCAATACATATTTGTTGTCATTGTGTGATTCTCTTAATTGGTTCCTTCGAGGAAGGATTAAAATCCTTCTAATAAATCACAGTAACCTGTTAGGATCAATTGGATCAATAAGAAGATTTTTTCAATCACATTCTTGCACATTTATACAAGGTATAAATAAATTTAAGTGCCAAACAATCAGAATTATAACCAACACTAGCTACTTGTAATAGAATTTCATTGTCTCTGCCTATGCAATAGAGAACTGGTCCTCCTCATTTATACATTACTTATCAACTTTCATATTATAAATTCCAAATTATCACATTAGAAGTAGAATAGTTATCAAGCCTCCATTTATTTCAAACTTTATGCCATTGTGGATAGATCTATAAATTTAACTAAGTCATACAACTCTTAATCTGCTCTAGCAATCAAGGTCTACCCACCTAGGTATAGCAGGGCCTGAAGTGTAAGGAGTCATCAACCATATAGGTTTAATCCATTCATTGGTTCAAAAACATTGCAAGTTTGATCATAGAGCCTGGAATCCTCTTAGGATTTGTAACCTACATTTTTGAGATCCAACAGGGCCCCTATTGCTAAGCCTATGTATAGAATTAATTGGTTAGAGGATGAATTTTTAGACTTAGTGGTCCTTTCTGCCCCTGTTTTAAGAAGAACTTCAGACTAGTTGAATGGAAAATGGCACCAAAGTGTGGGTTCTCCCCATGAACAAAGAGTTTTGTAGAGAAAAGAGAAATGGACTGTACATGCCTCTAACATAAAAATATTAGCTAGAAAGCAACCAATTAGGCCATCTAGCACTGACTCACAGTCATGAGGAGATGGTGAGAAGCCAAAAGACACTGGGGCCAAGATAAAATCAATTTTTGAATAGGATAGTGTACCATGGGTACCTAAGAAAAAAACTAATCAAGAAAAGCCAATGCATATAGACTTTGAGGTCATTTTTCAACAAATAATTGATGATAATTCTTTTCCCACATTCTTTGAAGTTCCCCCTTCTCTAGTATGAGATACTTCTATTTTTGTTCAATCAACTAAAAATAAATAAAAAATGTAAGTGTAAAGTAGAGACACTAGATTAGTGGCATCTTCCCCAACAAGGTTAAAGAAAGAAGTCGAGAAGAAAAGAAAGAATATTCCTGCAATGACAATTGAAGTAGATATAGTTTCCATGCTTCTATAGGGTCAACAGATGCCCAAAAAGGATATGAGGATGTCATGAATTGTCATCAATTCCACTATTGGGAATCAACTATTGGAGATTGTTGATTGAGAAAAGGACCTAAACGAAAATGAGATAACAAAAAATGACTACAAGGTTACTCATGTTGATATGGGGTCATCTACTTTAGAAGGTGATGTATATCATGTTGATTACTTTGTTAATGCTAAAGTTTCCAGTGAATGGATAGAAGGGATTTATCAAGATGGTGTTTTCTACATTAGTAAATTTAGGCAATTCTATGTTAATGAGTCTGATAAAAGAAAGAAACTGATAGTTAAGCTCCAACAAACTAGGAGAGAACATAGTAGCACATTTTTTCTTTCAAGGGAAATTATAGAATTAGTCTCCATGGAGCACACTCTATTAATAAGAGAAAAAATGGTGGATGAACCTACAAAAAATGATCCTAGTTGGTTTTATTCATTGGAGTGGAAGTTGTCAGTTTATGAAGATTATATCAAGGAAATCAATAAAGTGTTAGAAACATACTTTGACATATTGGCGAAGATAAAGGAGAACTTCAATGCTCTTGAAGTGGATCTCATAGAAGTTAGAGTAATAAAATCATCACCTAATTAATTAATTAATCATTAATTAATTGGGTCACTTTATGCTTTATTACACTTAAGCTAAACTTAGGAGTGTTTTTATTTCATTAATTACTTTTATTAATTAGTTGCATTTTGCATGATTAAAGATTCTAATATTAGAACATGTCACAGTAATTCCTATGAGGACACTTGTCATGTTCTAATCTAACCCTAATCTAGGGTTATCTTTCATCCTTTTCATAAGGATTGATTCATTGTAATTTTATTTTCAATTCTCTATAGTAGCATATTCACGACAATTGTTCACATAATGCAAATTGGTATTTTTCATCAGATCTAAGTTTTAGGCAATCATATCTTGCTTATTTCTTCATAGTGCAATAGGTTTATCATTGCAAGTGATTCATAGAACTGTGGGAGTAGATACATCAACTCTAACATGGTATCAAAGCACTAGATCTGTAGCCGCCTTGTCTACTTTTTCTGAAGAAATCAACTCATTCATTAATATCCGTAATCTATGGTCAAATTTTGAGCACTCCATTGAATCTAGAGTTGCTAGAATAGTCAGGTTTTCCTTTTGTTTCATTGAAAAAGGCCTCTAGTGAGGATTTGAAGTTTATGAGGGTTTCCATATCTAGAATGTACCTAAAATTTTGGAGCATTTTGAGCCCAAACGGACCTCACCATTGTGTTTAGAGCACCCAAAACCCCAAAATCAATTGTCAAATCCTCAAAATCAATTGCCAAATCATCGAAATTGGACACAGTGACTTCAGGAGGCAATTTTTTTCATTTCTGGGTCGTACAGCCTTGTACGACACACAATCCAAGAATTAAAAAAAAAAGAGTTAATGGGAGCCACTGCTAGTAAACCGCTAGTAGTTAACCACTAGTGGTTAATGCTAGCCACTAGTCTAACCACTAGGTTTTCCCCCAAACCCTTTTGGAGTAGTTTTGGTATTTTGGCTATAACTTTTGTGTTCGAACTTAGATTTTTGAAAACAAAATATTTCTGGAAAGTTGGTTTCGAGCCTAAACAAGTGGTGTAGGTTTTTTTTTCTAGTCAATGTTAGATCATCATTTTTCATGCTTCTAGGGGCATATCTTCTACATACTATCTCCATTTTTAAAAAATGAATAGGCATTGTAAAGTTTGTTCAATGCTCTACACAATGATCACAATTATTTTCATATATTTTTTCCTAGGAAAATTTAATAGAGATTTTAGTGTTTACACAATTTTCTTAATTACATGGATGTTTTGGCACTTGGGAATTCTTTGTTTTTCTCATTTGGCTCTATTTCACATGATTTTCATGCAATAAAGTTAGTTTTCTTAGATGCTTTCATTTGAAGAGTAATCATGGGTTTTTCTACTCACCCTTTAGTTGTAATCATGGAATGGGATAATTATGAGTCGTGGGAAAAGGGCATACTTACACATTGTAGGTGGCTTAATATTTTTCCTCATTTGTATGACCTCATACCTTAACCAAACACACCAGGGAGGAAAATAGCTTGGGATATCATTAGAGATAATTTAGTAGGACTTATATGTTCTAGTGTTTATTTTCACACTATGTGTGATGTATCACACACTAATTGTCTCCACACACTTTGGACTCATCTTTTGGAGATCCATTGAGACCCCAATCTCTATCCATATCCAGAGGATCCCGCTTCACATTTTCTCTTACCCATCACTACTATAGATTGTATACCCAGTGATGATGCTACATTAGAGGACCTAGAGTAACTAGTAGGTCTTGCACATCCTGATGGATTAAAGGCTTGTCTCCTAGTTCCTACTCTTCAGATTGAGATGACACATGCATCATCCATTGTTCCTAATGACATCAGTATCACCACATTGGCCCCTATGGATTTGGTTCAGCGTCATGACCATCTTGGTCATTCATTTTCTGCTACATCATGGGATTCTTATCTTGCAGACATATCATTGTTTGTTGAGTCTCACACTGCAAATCTTGAGGATTATATTGAGGACATAAATCTCCTCTATCTTGGCGGTCGGATTATCACTATACACCCACCATTATCATTGCATTTCAAAGGTTGTATTTGAGTCTTCATATCAGTTTGGATTTGGCATCATTTGTTTCAGTTCAGACACAAAGATTTTTTTGCATCCTATCATGGCACACATCTTGAGACATATTGGTTCATCACTCTTCATACTATTTTTTCAACATCATCCTTTGGATTTGTTTCTTCCCAAGGGGAGGAATGTTATTTTCCACTTCAGGATCTATTTCTAGATTCTACTTCAGGCATCCACCATTGCGACAAGAGTTTCTTCATTGTGGGGGGGGCTTCTAGTCTCTTTCTATCTCTCCTATGGAGACCATTGTATATGTACTTATGTGATAGAAGTTTTCTTTTGGGGGTATTATGTAATCCACCTTCTATCCTTCTTCTATTAGTGCATTACATTCTTTTTTTTCTCTCTTTTGGAGGGGAGTTTTATTCCCATGTGGTTTTCTCCCTTTCTCTAGCTATGAGAGTTTCATTTATGTACATGGGTAGCTCATCAACCATTATGGAAGGACCCATTGATGGATCCATTTAAGTATTTTTTTATCATAATTTAGTTTCTCCCTAGTTCATCTTTACGGGGGGTCTTAGATTAATAAAGTCATCACCTAATTAATTAATTAATTAATCATTAAATAATTGGGTCACTTTATGCTTTATTACACTTAAGCTAAACTTAGGAGTTCTTTGATTTCATTAATTTCTTTTATTAATTAGTTGAATTTTTCATGATTAAAGCTTCTAATATTAGAACATGTTGTCTCATTCATTCCTAAAAGGACACTTGTCATGTTCTAATCTAATCCTAATCTAGGGTTATCTTTCTTCCTTTTCATAAGGATTTTTATTCATTGTAATTGTATTTTAAATTCTCTATGGCAGAATATTCACGCCAGTTGTTCACATAAGTTATTTGCATCAATACAATTCTCAGGTTATTGAGCATAATATCACTTTTGATCTTCTCTATTGTGATAGGTAATTGCTTGCAACTATTTCATGGGAGTTGTGGATTAAATCAATCAATTCCAACAATAGATGGGTTCGGTAAAAATGTATTGGATCTTGCTGACATAATGATGAAATTTAAAGAGGTTTATCATAAAGAAGTAGGTGATCCTAAGACAACCACTAGAAACTCGTTCAAAAAATTGAGTAATTTATAGACCTATATGAGTATATTTAAGGTGAAAAGTGACAACATCTATGAAACACTAGTTGAGTCAGACCATGCACTTTCAAGATGGAGGACAAGGCTACAAATCACCATGACTCAAGGAAGTGAAAACATCATCTCAATTTTCACCAAGTACTAGGAATACAAGCAAAGAGTAAAGGTACAAGAGGCATTACTAGAGGAGCAAGAGGTGGAAATAATTGGAAGCAAAAGAGTCGGTGTTGGGACCATTGATTAGTTTTTAGTTTTTATATTATTTTCTTTAATTTCTCTCTATTGATATTTCAAATACCTTCTACTTTAATTTCTAAAATAGTTGCCTTCAAGAAAAAGTTATCAAGACAAAAAAAAATCTACTATTTTTATTACTTTTCTACTATTTCAATATAGAAAGACAATGGTGAAGTTCATGCATATGCAATCTTTGAGTTATGGTGTGTGGATTTATTTGGTTTTTGCGGAGTAGATTTCCAGTGGATTATCTATTATTGGAATAATAGATTTTTGGTTAGTTTCATTGTTGTGGTTACTATCACTCAAAGTTGCAATTTTTGTGCTTTTCCTAACCTTAGTTGCTAGTCCTTCGAATTTTATAACCTTTTCACAGAGTTCTAAATATTCATAACTTCCTGATTCCCTGACTTGGTTCACTTTTTTAAGTTGCAAGTCTTTGTTGGTAATGTTTGTATTCAGGGGAGGATGGGAGTTATTTCAATATAGAAAGATAATGG
>VDFB02092614.1:0-12478 GCA_007258455.2 Sequoia sempervirens | reverse complement strand
CAAATCAAATTTCTACCCTAATCCCTTAACCCTCAAACCTCAACCCTTAAAACCATCAATCCTCAACCCTAAACCCTAAACCATGAACCCTAATGGAACCCCTCAAAAAATTCTTGGTTCCAGTCTATTATTGTTCAAAATTTGGCTCGAACCCTTGTGTCTTTTTTAGGGGCGTGTTCCTTATAAATGTTTTAGGGTCTTATGAATTAAAACCCTTCAGAATTGGATTGAAAATCTCTATAAAACCCTTGGTCATTCTATTGTTGCACTAACTTTTTTTCCTTTTACCCAATCACTTAAGTTGTCACTTATTCCATTAAGGTTGTTTCTACTCACCTCCTAATCTTAAGTCTATCGATCACCTTGATCCTTTTCAATAATAAAGTTTCCTATGGTCGAAGGATTAATTTTATAAATCTTTATGTCCTCATCCTATATGGGTCAAGTTCTCATATACCTAGGGCTAGCCCCTTTTTAAAATTAACTTTTACAGCATTTGTAGGATTGGAACTTCATGCTAGTCATTTGATTATGTAGAATTAATCCCAGTCATTCCCCATATGCCTGTGCTAGATTGTTTCTTCTTATTTTATTCACATGGGCTAGTGGGCTTTGACCTCATGTCTTGTATGTTAGTGGGCCCGGTCTCCATGGTCAAAATACATGGCACTTTTCAAAGAAGATCAACAATTGTAGGAGTGAAGACATGGTTACATCTCTACCACTCCCCATGTGCTCTTCTTGATTTATTTCATGTTATTTTAAAGACATGGGCTAGTGGGTGATAGCCACATACTGCTGCCAAATGGTGGGACCAGTGTCTCCGTAGGGCCAGTGGACATAGTATGAAAGAAGATCAATGGTGGACATGACAACAAGTGTTATCATTAGAGTTGTTCCCCGTATCCCTGTCTATCCACAAAAATAAAGAAAGACAATCACACAAGATAGAGGGCAGAGTGAAACCTGTCATTTTTGTTGAACCGCTAGATCAAGAGGACGAAGATTTTCTTTGTAAGAAATGAAATTGATGGTCCATGGCAGGTGGCATGGGCTAGCCTCAAGACCACTCCCTGCCATGCTGTGAGTGCTCCTCTTGTATGCCAAATTTTCCAACGAGCATGCGGGAAAGTACCACGTAGACTGCTTCTAAGAACTTAGAAAGTTTCTAGTAAAGGAAGATGTAGCTGGAGATATTGGACGAGACTGTTCCAAGATAAAAATGACACTATATTATAACTAATTCTTGAGTATGCATGTGAAATTGGTAAACTATAATGCCCCACCAGGGAATCCAGAATACAGTATAAAAAGTAACAAAATATCAAAACAATTTTTTTTAAAAGTTATTCGATTACAACTTAAGTTCTTGAGAACCATCTACACATATTTTCTTAGGATTCAATGACACCGTTACTAAACCATTACAAAAATGATCATCACATCTCTAGACCATTAACATAAAACACAAAGATAAACTATATTCCAAATGAATGATACAGTTACAAATCATGATGGAATCGAGTTACATTCAAAATACATTAAGCAAGATCATGATAAATATCATAATATCAAAATCATAATACAATAAAGCCTCATATTACTATCAAGATAGTATACAATATGAATTACAACCATGTACATTCATCCATCTCGTTCATGAGAACACTTCGCGTCCAACTCCATGAATAGAGTGAATCCAAGAACTTGTCAAGAACAATCTTGTCTAGAGTTGCATAACCTGCATGGGGACCCAATGGAGGATAGAGCACATTCCTCCCAACCATGTGGTACTTGAAAGTCCACTCCCCCGTGCTAGAAGATAATGTCAAGACCAAAAATACAATCAACATATAAGAGAATAGGACATAACATCACATGGCTAACAGTCATATAACGACATGACAGTATCTAAATCACATGATCACTAACAAGCTCCTAGAGGCAACAATGATACCAAAGGTGAATCTACATAAGAGAACAAAAAACTTGTAGAAGGTTAAGAGTGCCATAACATAGTTGTTCTAGGTTACCTTGGTGAATCTTCCTAGATTATCGACCCTTGTCTAGAGTTACCCTAGCAATCTCTACCGATTCTCGACCCCTAAACTAACTCATGTGGAACTGAATCACTTTTTGAGAGGACAAAGTGAACGACTATGCTTTTCCAAGCCATCTCAACCTACCCTTCATCTATGCAAGCACTAAGGTGATAGATGAGGAAAAACAATAAAGTCAGTTATTAAGTGAATACTACCTAACCCCTAATACATTTAGTTAGGTTTTCGCTAGATTAACTACTTTTGATAGGTTACCCTAGTAACCTCTCAGGGTTCCGGCCCCTAATGAAAGCCACTCTTCCTATATACAAAACTTCACTAACTGACAACAACGAGGATAGCCATCATGCACAAACAGTCTGAATCTTGTTCAAAACCCAACCATGACTTAAAACATTTTACTTCCAATCACCACATAGGTAACAAAACAATGTGTGTGGCTAGTCCCACAATAAATTAAATCAAGTGAACTTCATGACTCAAATAGATTAAAAAAATCATTCAAGAGTTCCCTAGCCTCTCGAAAACTAAAAATTTATAACACAAACCAAATAATCTTTCACTTTGGTAATTTTCAAGCAATTAAACCCACAAAAGCTTTCTTTAACACTAATAAGTATTTAAAGAATAGTTCTAAGCAATCATATGTGAATTCACAATTTAAATACCAAATTCATTTAAAGAAAAACTATTAAATATTATCCATTGATTCAAATAAATAACATGATCATCTTTATCAATAACATAAACTTAAGATAAATAGAATTATTCAAATTTCATCTAAACAATAATATTATATATATAAACATTTATTAATTCACAAAGAACAAAATCTAATTTTTACAATATTAATATAGATCTAATTGTCTATTATTACGCATACACAAATGGGGAAAATAGGGGTTCAAAAATAATGTTTACCAATGCATGCGTTCGAAGAAAGAGATAGATACAAAATTGCTATTAACTTTAGGAAGTGTGACTAAATAGTTACCATGAATGCATGGCGCCGAGCTTAAAGGAGAACTAAAGTTTACAATAAAAAAAGTTATAGACCATTATTATCGCTAATACACAAGAGTTACAAGTAGGAAATTAATTTATAAGGAAAATGATAAAAGGAGTTATAGACATATGAGACAAATCTGTTATTTGAGAACCAAGAAATGATTAAGAGGGGGCAACAAATGACTTAGAATAAATAACAGTTTCAGACTCAAACGCACTGTGCGCGGCCCTTAATACCAGTAATATGATATATAGAATTAAATGAGACTCCACTCAATATAATTCTAAAACCCATGCACCAAGGGCAGTAACAGATGATATAAACTAAAAGGCTTACAAGCATTGACACATATTTCACGTACTCTAGCCATTACAAATAATACAAAGGATATTATATATGTTTGTTTAGTAATTAAGATAAATAATTTATTGTTACTCTCAAGAAATCTCCAGCGCCATAGATTGGCTAAAGGCATAACCCAACAAGATAAGGTGGGAAGTGTTCAAAGTTAGGAAAATCCACAAGAATATGCAAGGAAAAAGAAAGAAGAGACTGTAAATAGAATGGTTGCAAGGGCGATGGAAAGAAGTTACATTGTAAGCTTGTTTGTGTTCCAATGGTTTGGAGAAAAATCTTAATATAAAGTTAATTCTAATTGTTTCCAGATGCTAGGTTGCATGTACATGAATGTATTATGACGCTGGAACAAATGGATAATATTGGTAATGCCAAAAGAAACAATCTAAAAATTTAGGCATGCGCTATAGAGGAACAATTAAACCCCATACCACTTTAAAGATCAAGTAGAATAGGGAGGTGACTTAAGAGATCGACACTAGAAATATAGGAGAAACTTTCAATTCCAAAAACAGAGACAAAACCACTAAAGCTGACCAAAAAAATGTGGTTCAAGCATGTTAGAGAAATCTAATTTGCATGTTCATTAGTTCGCATGCTCTATTCTGAATTTTTTTTGTAGTTGTTATGTGGTTATAATTGATTCCCTCAAGTTTCTATGTTCCAATAAAATCCTTTCAAAACTAAACGCTTTGTAATGTTTTGAATCAACAATCAATAGAATGTCATAGCAATGTGAAGTGAATTAAATTTTTGATTTGATTTTCTTACTAATTCGAAATTATGTTTTAAGAAATCTTAAGGAATAATTCATCTTGTTCTTTGCAGGTTCAAGAAGATCAAATGAATTTCAAAGACAAAATACTTTTCTTCAAGAATAATAAGCATTCAAACACAATAATGGAAAAGTTTTGTCTCTTTAAAAAATAAAATACAGATTGAAAATAAAAGAACCTATTATTACCATTCAAATCAGTCAAGAATTTGATGAAGAATTTAACAATTTCCAACCAAAACTTTACCAAAAACCAAAATACTACCAAGAAACATTTTCTAGAAAACTACCATGCAAAACTGTTTTTCCAAATCTACTATCGTGGAATGTTTTCTATTTCCAAAAACCAATTTCATCGGAAATTCTGATATTGCATAACTAAACCTTAATGCATTTTTAATTAACTCAAAGTCACAAGACTTAACTGATAATCAATATGCATTCAAAATTGATCAATCAGTTCTAAATTAACCATTTTACTCAAGATCACATTTTCAACTCCAAATCCAAATTCTATAACATATTGAAAACAACCTCTTTTAAAATATCTACTTTTCACATAAATCCTATTTTCACAATTAATTAAAAAATTGCATTTAAATAAATACCTTTTCACAAAATTAACATTCACTTCATAAATAAATAACTTTTTTAATTTAATTTAGTAAATCAAACCATAAACATAAACATTTTAATCTAATATTTAATCAAAAATTACATTAAATCAAATATGTTAATTAACAACTACTAATCCATCTGTATCAAGCATGGTGCGGGATGGTTTATAGGTACTTCTAAGCGTTCTGCCACCAAGGTCTGCAAACCCATTGGGTGTTATTGTTGAATGGTTGTATCCGGGCCTATAGCTCTAGAATGCTTTTTATTTACCCTTTGAATAAAAAACCATTTAACCGTACACTAATTCTAAACAAAACAACACAAACAAGAACGACATGATGGGACTAGACAACAAAACAAAAATGGTGACAAACAGATACTCATTCAATGAAGAATGATGGCTAATGACAGACCTAACACTATCTCTGAAACCACATATTTCCATTAAGTTAGGGCACGCTCAAACCTGACAAGTAGGTGGATCCATACCTAGGTAATTTAACCTACAAAACAACATCAAGTAGCCTATATAATCATATATCACAAATACACTAGCGAAGCAAAGAGTCCCTCCATTATCATAGGATGTGCAGAAAGTTTGGCTTTAGAACTTGGAGATGAAAGTAAAATAATAGAGACATTTAAAGGTATGTGCTAATGATGTTAAACAATTGATATTGTATATCATGAATTTATGGACTAAGTAAAAAGGGTAGGAAATGATTTATTATGTGTTTAAGGATATATTTATCATGATGCGTGTGTTCAGACATGACCATTACTACGATGTATGTTATTGACATATTGATGTGATGAAAGTGTTTTGTTACCTTTAGGGTTTTCACTTGATTCTAATATATTATCATTGTGTTGTCATATTATTATGATTTTGATTATGGTTATCTTTATTATTATAAAATATATTGATGTGTTCAAGCTTTGTGGTTGCAAGATGGGGCATGAGCTTCTATTAGTGTTTTGGTGAGTATGATGCATATTGTTATGTTATTGTTATTATGCAAAGATTTACTTGGATAATTGAGTGATATAGTAGTATGTTTGTTAGGATAAGTGGAAAGGGTGACATCGTACCATTGGACGTATGAGATACATACGAGATTGAGATACGATTGCTAGAGCTTATTTCCTAGTGCTTCGGCTATTATGTACATGTGCTCTAATTTGTGTGTTTAAGTGAACAGGTACTAGGCTACGTCTCTACCTAAATTAGCAGGTTTGAGCGTGCCTCTAATCCCAATGGTGGTTGAGTTGATAACATCTAGGCCCAAATTATAACCTAACCCTATCCATTGTTCTCAATTAGAGACAATTGATGAAGAATGTGTTAACTTTTTTGGGTTGTCATGAGACAATGTCCGATCTCCTTTACCCTATGTTTGGAGTGTTGCATTTATTCGATTGTTTCTTATGTGATATGTGACTGTTTGATTTTTTTGTATAACCTTAGTTTTAGATCCCAACCTGTTGGTGTTAAACCCTGTGGTTAGTTGTGTTGTTATGATTGTGATTAGTGTTATTTATCTTTTGATGTGAATGTTTCTCTTTCATGTGAAGTTATTTTATGATTTATATTTTACCTTAGTTTGTGAATTATTTGAGTGAAGTTAGATATTGAATATATCATATTTATTGTTATGATTTTTATTAATGTGTTTGAGGTGTGATATAATATTATCCATAAGTGACATTTTTTATGTTATTATTTTGAGGAATAATTATTTGATTATTGTTTATTATTATCATTATTTGGTATTTAGTTATTGTTTATTAAGTAATATTTATTTTACTTTTGTTTGGATGTAATTTTTATATTATTAGACTCTTGATTTATTTTATTAAAATGGTCACTAAATTTATGTTTTATGGAGTCTTTATGTGGTTTTAATGATTTAAAATGTTTCCTATGTGATAGCTTTATGGGTGAGAGGTATTTTTATTTTATAAAATTATATTTTTTGAGTTTAAAACCCACCCTAATTCCATTATGAAAAGTGACGAAAATAAAAGTTGAAAGGGTGGCTGAGAGGTTGTCTTTTGGTTGGGGAAGTGCTCTCTTTATTTTGGGAGGAGATAAAGGGTTTCCTTTCTGTTGGGTTATTCTTTTTTTTTTTGGAGTGCATGTTGGATTTGAATTCTTTTTCGGGAGAGATTTTTCTATGCTTACAAAGAGGAAGGAGCAATGGAAAATCTTTGCTGTACTTGAGGGTTTTGAAAGTTGGAAAAACTTTGAAACCCGCCAAATGATCAAATTTCTGTCATTCCCAAGCTTTTGGATCTTAGGTTGGATTTCTCAGATCGCGGTTAAATTTTTCTTTGTATGCATGGAATGGATTGATTGATTTCTCTCTCTTGGATTTCCTTTTGAAAAATAAAATATTGATAGTTTTATTTTGTGTGTGAATAAACATTTATTTATTCTAAAATAAAAATGAATACATGCTTCTATTATTTTCATTATTCACAGAAAGGGTTTTGAAGTAAGGCTCCCTCATAAAGACTGCTTTTACAAACCGAAAGTTAGTGGGATTTTTAATAAAAGTTTTTCCAAAATTTTGTCGCTTAAATTATTTTTTCAAAAATCTCAAAACCCGTGATCGTAGTTTCTTTGATATGATTGAAACATCTAATCTTCCGCCGTTGTTTCTCTATGATCGCAAATATTTTTTATTTTTTCCCCTCAGAGTCAGCTTAATGAAAGATTATAATTTTAGATTTATAGGGTTTAAAAGGGGTTAAATTAATTTAAGTTTTTAATATTTTATTTTGAAAAACAAAATCTGGTTGCTGGATTACTTATTCTGTCAGTTGACTTGACTGTAATCAGGTATTGTTGAAAAGAGGGTTTTATGGGATCTGTTTGTTGTTTTTGCATTTTATTAATTTTTGAGTTATTTTTGGTCAATTTTATTCACGTTGCTAAGTAGGCGACAACCAGATCTGAAATGGGTCTTTTACGGATTTTGATTGTGAATTGATATAACTATTTTATGGTTGTTTTATGGCTGTAAGATTTGATCGTTGTCAAAAAAAAAAAACCAGTTTTAAAGGTTGCATTAGAGGGTATAGTACTATCTTTTGATCTGTATTGGGTTGTATCATTTCTATTTAAATGTGTTTACTATTTGCATGATGTTAATTTCTTCATGTTTGTGAGATCTTATGTTGAGACTTTTGTATATGTAAAAATCAATTATGTCAGGGATGTGCATTGTTGGTCTTAATTGTGAATTACTAAACTAAAGTGTGTTATTATGTTATAAGATTGTGAGATTGATGTAATATACTTTATTGTAGTGTTGTGGTTTAATGATAAGCTTTTAGTTTTTCTATCCTTTTGTGTTATGTGTTTGGGGTCTATAGAAGTACCTAGAAGCATTTGTGAAGTTATTGTAATTTTCGGTTGATTCTTATTTTGGTAGTTTTCTTGGGATGTTTAGTGTCAGCCACTTGTGGTTTATGTTCTGTTGTTTGCTTGTTTGTGGGGCCTAGTGTTGTCTCCTAGCACGGAGGGAGTGGGCCTCAGGGTTCCACGTGGTAAGGTGGTATTTCCGAACCATCCATTGGGATTTAGGTGGTGCAATTTGTGCGCAACATGGAGAGTCTTTCCTTTCGCTTCATTCTATAGTTAAATTTATGTGTAGGGGATATTTTCATAAAAAGATTATGTTTAGTGTATCTTATACATATGTACCTCTTAGATTAATGAATCGTGTTCATAGTAGCATTCTTGTATAGGAAAAGTAAGTGAATTGATACAATCTTGATTATACACATTTTTACTATTGTTTAGTATGTAATAGAGAGGTTTAATATAGAAATGTTGTATTTATAATGTATGAGTCTAATTAAGTAGTAGATATGATATATCTTTATGTACTTATTTTATAACATTGATTAAGAATAGATTTATATTGGCATAGTGTTAGATGTGGTTTGAAAATAATTTAGATATATTATCATATATAATTTGATGTATGAGATTAATTTATATTCAAGTGTTAATAAAATATGGTCATAGTGTATCAAATATATTTTTTAGGCTTAATTAGTGTAGGTGTATCTTAGTAGCGACGTTAGGGGACCATGGTGGATAGGTGTGCAAATGGGTTATGTTCAATATTACTTTTAGGTTATAATATGATTATAATATCATATTAATATAATTATGTCATTCATATTAATTGGTTGAGTTGCATTAGTTAGTGTTACTTTAGTTTCTTAAAAATAAAAAATAAATAAAAAATTTGGCTTGGTGTTGATAGTCTTTTGTGTTAATCCACTTAGTCCCTTAGCGGGGCGTTACAAAGAGTTGCAGCATAACAAGGTACTCACGAGTGAGTAGTGCTACACTGTCTTCTTCACCAAGACTAACGAGCATCATTATATCATAAACAATAATTATATCATGATAACCTCATTAAAACTCAGAAACGACATAAACTGTAACACCCCTCCATTTTGGCTCTTTGGATCAGCTGTGTTCTTCCTTGTTATGATTGTGTTTGACTATTCTTTGACTTTGAAACTTGGTGTCTTTTGACCATTACCTGTTAAGCATTGTAAACATTATATTTTGATGCGATGATATTTTATTCTGATGTTATTATTATTTCATGTTATGGATTAAATTAGCATGTATGTGAATTACCGATGCTTTATGCTTTGATTATATCATTGATGATTAGATGCGTCAGTTAGCGATATTATATTGGTGAAGGGGACAGGATCACATCACTCGCATGTGAGCGCTTTGTGATTCCGCGATTTCCTCTTCACGGTGTGCTTTAATATATTATATGCATGTTTCGACACTCGTATTGTGTGTAGGATGTAGGTACAGGACATTGACTCCACCTGGTTTCACAGGTTTGAGCATGTCCCTCAACCAACGGTATCGATTGGGAGATAGTAACTAGGTTTTCTATGTCAAACCATCACCCTAGTCATTGTGTGTCATCGGGTTTGTAGTCGGTCTCAATTATTTTATGTTGTTAGTTTCCTCCTTGGCTTTGTATTTAAAATTGCAAGTTAAAAGTGATTAAATGGCTTTTGAAACTTATAAATAATGATTGTTTTGCCTTATTGAAATGTTGGAAAATTAGTGATTAATTAATTAATTTAATTTAATTAATAAAATAATCTAATTTTGAATTAGATTTATTTTATTGGCTAGTTAAATTAATAGTGATAAATTAAACCATTTTGGTTGGGTTGGCATCATTGGATTTTTGGATTAAGTCAAAAAATTAGAATTATGCTTTATATTTTACTTTAAGAAATAAAAGTTGAAAAGAATTTTATTTGTGAATTGTTAAATTCGTTTGGTTAAAGAAATTTAATTGCCTTTGGGGTTGTAAATAGATTTTTATCTTTAAATGGTATTATGCAAATTACATTTGAAATATGAATTGTTTTAAAAGAATAAAAAAATAAAAATAAAAATATCTCCATTGTTAGCAATAAGTTTTGGTGGGTGAGTCCATTTTTAGGGCTTTTGACAAATTTGGAGAAGGAATTGCATAAGGTAATTCATGATTATTGGGAATTTTTAATTTTTGAATTTTGGAGAGCAAACTTGGAATGGATTTTTGGTTGAAGAAAAATTGTGGAATTGAAGGAGGGATTGAAAATCTTCATTGTTGAAGCTTGCAAATTTTGGAGAAAACACAAGGTTCCATCATTTCTCCCTTCTTCTTGCTCATTTTGAATGAATGAAAATATAGTTTTAGATTATCTGAAAATCCATAGAAATGCTCTCAAATTTGAAAACTTGTAGTTAGATTTGGAACTGGTAAAACCAAACAAGAAATATACACAAAAAAAAAATATAGAATGAAAATCAAAGAAAACTCCATTTTGAACTAGATTTTGAAACCCTCTTATTGTTTTTGAAGAATTTTCACTTCTTGGTTAATTTGGGGGAAACCCAGAAAAATTCATCATGTTTTTGTGCTTCAAACTTCTTCTCAGCTTTTTCCTCAAGGAAAATTTGCTCAATCTCACTGTATAAGGGTAGTTTGTTATGGGTTTGTTTCATTTTTATTTTTGCATATAAATCAATGCAACTGGAAGTTTTGTATTCAAGAGGTTGCTGTGTAAAATTTTGTTTTGGTTTTTTTACCAGACCAGGGTTTTGATTTTTGTTTTATTTTTGTCTTTAAACGAAATTGTAAGAAAAAATATATAAAATAAAATATTTTAGGGGCTGCCCACAACCACCTCCCCCACCCATGGGGGTGTTGGCTGTGCAGCGCTCCCCATGGCTAGGGAGAGGGCTGTAACCAGCCACCAACAGGGTCGCGGCCCTGTGTGAGGCTGCGTAGCAGCCACACAAGGGCACGTCCCCTATTGGGGTTGCGTAGCAGCCAAAAGGGCCTTGGGCCTTTGGTTTATTTTTTTATATAAAATTTGTTTATTAAAATTTTTTAATTTTATTAAATTTCATTTTATAATATACATTTATTATAATATATATGTAATATATATATAATATATATAATGGGAATATATATTATATTTAATGTAATCTCGTCTTAGCATTAAGAAATAAAATAGAATTTCAAATTAGGGTTTTTAAATAGAAATATTTAAGAGAATATTTATATATTAAAATATGTTCTATTTAAATATATTTGACTAAGGAGTTGATTTTGATCATCCAGTTGAAATAAACGAAGCTCTTTTAACTAATCGAATTTATTCAATTTGGTTTTAATCAGGAAGTCTCAGGATTTTAAATGATATTTTAGAGGCGTGTTTATAAATGATAATTTGAATATCTTAAAATATGAATTAATCAAAATTAATTATCGCTTTAGTATGGAGGAAATGTAATTGACGTTTGACCAAAATATTTATTTAAATTATTGATTTTGATTAATTTATTTATCCTATGATGAAATATAGGTTAAGTAATTTGATTAAATGTTTATTTATTAAAATATCTTGATTTTGAATGTAATCGTAGAACTTAGAGATAACAAATGCTTTATTTAATCAGATAGTTTTAATCATTAAATTTTTTATTATGGAACATAGTGAGGAGCTCAGAGGTAATGCATGATTATTTTAATCAAATATTTTTATTTATCAAAAGCTTGATTTATTTATAATTTAGTTTTGATTATTACGGATAATCGTGACAAATGAAATTGAAGGGATAGATTTAAATATAGATAACTGTAAGATGATTTTGATTCAAAATAGAAGAAAAAGTGGATTTTATATTCAAATGGATTATTTAGAATGTTGAATTTTTAATAGTTAATGATTTATTTTAAAAGGTAGAGTCTAGATAATCAAAAACTTTTATTTTAAAGATTGATTTTTTAATAAGATATGAGATTGGGAAACAAAATATAAATTATTGATATAGATTCTTAAATGTCAACAATGTGATTTAAGTATTTAATATGTAACAGGATATACATCGAGTATGCACTATTAAGTATATTTGATGGAATGAATTCGTGTACAAGTAGAGATAAGATTTAGTTGATTTATTAATGTGAAATTGAAAGAATGACTGATTTATTGGATCTAATTGTTTTGTTAATCAAGCGATTTTATTTGATCTAATGAATCATGTGAGATTGAGTTGTTTGACTTATTGCTATAAAGAGTACTTTATTTAATCAA
>VDFB02092613.1:0-21460 GCA_007258455.2 Sequoia sempervirens | reverse complement strand
AAAATAATTTGGAGTAGCCAAATAAAGTTTGCTAATTTTATTGTGCAATAATTCAATTTTTAAGATTTTCTTAGATCAATGAGTGTTCTTTGACACTAGTTGAGATAGAGGAAATGATCCATGTCCTTCATGTGAGTTTAATTGGTGGGATTTTATATGATATGGTTGGAACTAGATTCAAAATTTATCAAACAATGAGATTCCTAAGGATTTATATGTGTCATTATTAGACAAGGGCCATTGGACTGAAGGAGCTCAAAGATCTCTGCAAGCTGAAAACACCTATTATAGGGAGAAGCAAAGAGAAGCAACACAGAAAAAATGCTCAAAGATGTGGAGCTGAATATTTCCAATGTGTAAAAGAATTAATTTACAAAAGAAAAGTTTACAACCTCATATAGGTCAAAAAAACCTAAAAAGGAAAACCCTAGGCTTGCACATTAATAATTAATAAAATAATTAATTATTATGCACCTAAAGTTAGCTTAAGTGTAAAAGAGATAAAAGGGAACTTAATTAATTAACCAAATATTGTTTAATTAATCAAGTAAATAACCAATTACGCTAACACCCCCCTTAAGCTAGACTTAGGGAGAAGCTAAAACCTAGAATAAGCTACTGAAAGAAAAAAGCAATGGGTCCCGACAACAAGGCCAAATTAGGTACCCAAGTACAAGGAAATCTCTATGAAACAAAGAAAAGGGAGAAAACCCAGTGGGAAAAAACTCCTCTCCAAAAAGAGATAGAAGAACATGTTGAAAGAAACATGAAGGAAGGAAGGCCTCATAAAGACCCCCCAAAGACAACTTCCTTCACCCCAAGCATAGAGCGCAACTGAAGATAGCGAGGTGAGGAAAAAGGCTTCATGAAGATGTCTGCAACCTGCTCGGCAGTGGGAGTATACTCCAAGATGAGAGAACCATCCTAAATCAATTGTCTGATGAAATGCATATGAAGCTCAATGTGCTTCATCCGTTGATGCTCCACCGGGTTGCGAGAAATGTGTATAGCACTCTGATTGTCACACCAAAGAATAGTGGGACTATCAGGAGGAAAACCAAACTCATCCATCAACTGTCAAAGCCATAAAATCTCATGACTAGCGAGCAAAGCAGCTTGGTACTCAACCTTTGTAGATGATAATGCATGAGCAGTCTACTTCCTGCAAGACCATGTGATAGGACTAGAGCCAAGATAGAAAACAAAGCCAGAAGTAGACTTCCGATCATTGACATCACTAGCCCAATCTGAGTCAGTGTAGCCAACAATGTGAGGATCCCCTGATGTGTAGTGAATGCCATAAGAAATGGTGCCCTGAATGTACCTCAAAATATGTTTGGCAGCTTACCAGTGACTCTCATGAGGATCATGGGAGAATCAAGAGACAAGGCCAACCGCAAAGGAAAGATCAAGACGAGTGTGAGTCAGGTACAACAAACTGCCAACCAACTGCCTGTAAAGTGTAGAATCTATTGAAGGAGTGGGGCAAGTAGTAGTCAAAACAACCCCGGACTGAAAAGGTGTGGGGGCAGGCTTGCAATCAAGCATGCCAAAGTGTTGAAGCATATCAAGAGCATACTTCTGCTGGTAAATGGAGATCCCATCAAAAGACTAAATCACCTGAAGACCAAGAAAATAGTGCAGAAGATTGAGATCTGTCATCTCAAACTGCTCCATTAAAGCTCGTTGAGTATGCTGAATCATAGAGGATGAGCTACCTGTGATGAGGAGATCATCAACATATATCACAAGAATCAGGATCTCACCCTCAAGATTCTGAATATAGATTATGGGATCAGAATGACAGCGTGTGAAACCAATTGAGAGCAAAAAAGAGTCCATCTTCTCATACCAAGCCCGAGGGGCTTGTTTGAGACCATATAATGAATGTCGAAGTCTGCAAACCAAAGAAACATCCTACACAAATCCTTGAGGCTGCTCCATATAGATCTCCTCCTGTAAGTCACCATGAAAGAATGCACTCTTCACATCCATCTGATAAATGGACTAGCCCTTAGAAGCTGCAAGTGATAGTACAAAGTGAATAGAATTCATCTTGGTGACAGGGGAAAATTTCTCAGAGTAATCAATACCCTCAACCTGCGAGAAACCCTTCGCAACAAGACGTTCTTTGTACTTGTCAATAGAACCATCAGCAGCATACTTGGTGCGATATAACCATCTGCACCGAACCATCTTTCTGCCCTTAGGAAGAGGACAGAGATCCCAAGTACTATTCCTCATTAAAGAAGAATACTCATCCTCCATAACACTATCCCACTCAGGGTGACCTGTCGCCTCTGAAAACTTCTGAGGATCCTCTGAAAGGGCATGACTCAAAAGACTAGAACCTGCAGTATGAGAATGGGTGCGATGAGTGTCTGAAGGATCACCTGCCATAGATCATCCTACCTCAACAGTAAAGCAAGCCCATTTGGGCATTTGAGCTGGAGCAAGTGGAGGTGGAGATGGGGGATCATCAACATCCTCATCAAAATCATCCTCAACATAATCCTGAAGAGTTGCAGTGTGAGGAGTAGGCAGTGAAGTAGACACTGGAGATAGGGTATCCACTGTGGGAAGGCGCTCATCAAACTGGACATCCCATCGAAATAGGACCTCTCTGGAATCAAGATCAAACAACCTGTATGCCCAAACATCCTCACAGTAGCTGACAAAAATGATGGGTCGACTCTTCCACTCCATGGCTTTCCTCTGAGCATCAGGAATAAATACCCATGCTTCACTACCAAATACTCAAAATGATGAAACATCAGGCTTGTCATGAGACCAAGCCTCCTCAAGAGTCATATGTTGAATCGCCTTGTGAGGCATCTGATTTTGAATATAGTTGGCACAATTAACTGCCTCAGCCCAAAAAGATAGATCCATGGACCTATATTGAATCATACAATTTGCCATCTCTCGTAAAGTCCTGTTCTTTCTCTCAACGACACCATTCTGCTGAGGGGTGTATGGAACAGTAAACTGATGCTGCAAACCATGCTTAGTGCAAAAATCTCTGAAATCTTGATTCACATACTCCCCCCCATTATCTATACGTATCCGCGGAATAGAAAGGCCAGACTGCTTCTCTACAAATGTCTTGAAGATTCAAAAGGAATCAAAGACATCAAACTTGTACTTAAGAAAGTACACCCATGTGCATCTGGAGAAGTCATCAATGAATGTGAGTACATACTTGGCCCCGAAAAAAGGAGGAGTGGGAAATGGCATGAGGTCACTATGAATCAACTCCAAGGGTGCCAAAGCACGAGTGGCGCTTCCCTTCGGAAAGGGATCCCTGTGATGCTTGCCAAGCACACACCCATGACAAACACCATCTGTGCAAGAAATCTGTGGAAGACCAAGAACAAGTGCCTATGTACTCATCTGCTGAAGATATCTGTAATTGAAATGGCCCAAACGCTCATGCAAAAGCTTACTCACTGAATCTGCATGTGCTATAAGAGATGAACCTGTACCCTCAGAAGGCTCAAATCCATCAAATTTGTAAATACGAGATGCAGTGTTAACATACCCAATAGCCACAACCAAATCGGAGTCATGGAGGTCCCGAATAACCACATCATGTGGTGAGAACACAACTGTCTTACTAGAGCCAAAATGGAAAATCTGATAAATGGATAGGAGGTTCGTCGAGGTGTCAGGAACAACTAGAACATCCTATAGAGTACCCCCATCCAAAGAGACAAACCCTGAACCCAAGACTGAAAGTTGTGTAGAGTCACCCACTGCAATCTGTGAAGTACCACAAGAGGCAAGAGAAGTGACCAACTGCTGAGTGTGAGTCATATGGTGAGAAGCACAAGAATCTAAAATCCAAGTGGACCCATAGGTCGATGTTTGAGTAGTGAGAGCATGGCCTTTCCCTGTGGAAGGAGAAGATGACTGAGGTGAGGAGATATGATGCTACTCCATGGCTTCCTCTAAAGCCTCTAATCATTTCCAACACATGGAAACTAGATGTCCTTCCTTTCCACAGAAGCTGCAAGTGTCTCCTGATTTCTTCTTAGTCTTGGAGGAAGACTCACCAGACTCTGAAGATTTCCCCTGATTCAGAGTAAGTGGTTTGGAATCAGAGTTAGGAGGTGGTTTGGAGGAATGCTCACTGCTTGTAGAATCTTTCTTGGGCTTTGGTTTCTGCTTCTATTTCTCCTTAGATGACTGAGCAACCAATGCTTTGTTCTTTGATCCTGAGAGAATATCTATCTGAAAAAGGTGTGACTGCTCACGAGACAAACGCTCACAAAACACATCAAAGGTAGGCATGGTAAAATGAGCACCTAGGCCATCCATGGTGGAATAGAATGAAGAAGCAAATATCTAAAATGGACCACAAAGCTTCGAAAGGATCAAGTAAATGCACTTTGTTTCTAACTTATTCTTGCCACAACCCTGTAAAATAGTGCAGATAGTTTTGAACTTGGTCAAAAAATCCTCAATAGTGGGAAATGATTCAGGTAACAGTGAAGTTAGCTCTGCCTCAATCTGTAATGCTCAGAACTCATTAATGGTCCCAAAAAGTGTCTCAAACTTCAACCAAATGGCTCGAGGAGTGAGCAAAGCATCAAGGTGAAATAGAAGACTGTCTGAAACATGCAGGGATAGCAAACCCATAGCTTCATCCATCTTGTTCCGGTGTTGAAGAATCTCAAAAAGACGCTACAACTGAGGCTGAACCTCATCTAGACAAGACCACAACCCTCGTGACCTAAGAAGCCTCGTCATGCAAGACTTCCAAGTGTGATAGTTGTGTGATGTGAGTAACTCAACTGAGGAGTCTGCCATGAAACCCTGCACCTGTACCTGCTTGTGTTTTTTATTATTATGTGATCTTTCAGAATAGACAAAAGATGCAGAAGGGTTTGATTATTTTGAGAGTTTTAGTGTTCAGCGGTGGTGGAGGGCGTCGGAGAAATGACGAGTTGGACCTATGTCGAAGAACCAGCAACAGAGTGGCGGTGATAGAGTAAAACCAAGGAGCAGAGGGCATCGGAGAAACCAAGAAGCAGAGGGCGTTGAAGAAACCTGGCGGTGGCGGTGGAGTAAAACCAGGGAGTAGAGAGCATTGGAGAAACCCAGTAGTGGCGGCGGCGGCCAGACCAGTAGCAGAGGGCGCCAAAAAAACCCAGCAGCAGTGAATGGATCTCGGTGGAGGTCGTGGACAATGCTGGTAGTACTGCTGCCTGTAGTACCTGCAGTACTTGTAGGGCCGGCGGTACCCTACGTACCGTGGGTGCAAACCCACAAAATAAAAAAAAATCAAAATTGTTTTTTAAAGAACCCTTTTTTAATTCACCTGGTTTTTTTTAAGAACCCCAGATTCTAATGCAAAAATCTCAAAACAAGAACAGGGAGTTGCAGACCTCAAGCTCTGATACCATGAAGGAGCTCAAAGATCTCTGCAAGCTGAAAACACCTGTTACAGGGAGAAGCAAAGAGAAGCAACACAAAAAAATGCTCAAAGATGTGGAGCTAAATATTTCCAATGTGTAAAAGAATTAATTTACAAAAGAAAAGTTTACAACCTCATATAGGTCAAAAAAACCTAAAAAGGAAAACCTTAGGCTTGCACATTAATAATTAATAAAATAATTAATTATTATGCACCTAAAGTTAGCTTAAGTGTAAAAGAGATAAAAGGGAACTTAATTAATTAACCAAATATTGTTTAATTAATCAAGTAAATAACCAATTACTCTAACATGGACTACAATTTTATGGTCTTCAAGTTTTTTGCATGGTTTATATTTTCTACCAAGGAAGAAAAAATTGAGCAAGATAGTGGATATGCATACTTGTGGTTATAGACTAGGTTAGATACATGGATGGCATGATGTCTCATAAGTGGGTATTTATCTAAGGCATCTCCTTTACAAACAAGATTGCAACAGTCTAGCATCTTGACCCAAAATTTTGGATAAATCCCTCAACACATGTGGAAATAATTTTACCAACAACTTATCTTCATACATATAATCCAAACTTGCAACTTGGAAACATTGAAAATGAGTATTTGAGTCATCCTTGAACTATTATACATATCAAAGTGTGGTGCTACAAAAACGACTAATGGATAAGTTACCATCTAAAAATAAGTAGGAGGGTGTTGCATTGGAACATAATCATATATATATATATATATATATATATATATATATATATATATATATATATATATATATAATAGGCATGGCATCAAATTTTCACTCTACTCCCACATTTTTTAAATGGTGTACAATGGGTAGTGATAGGATTAGTAGTGGTGGGAACATGATAAATAGTGAGAAGGGTAAAATAAGATGGTAAAATATGACACTAAAAGGAGTGTAATAGATGCTAGGGATGCTAGAACTGTAAGAGGGAGGTGTGACACTAGTAGCATAACATGAAGATATGGAAAAAGTAGGATAAGACATGAAGAAGTGGCATTAGAAGGGTGAATGTGGTAAGGAGATAGAAAACTAGTTGGGTGATAACTGTTGGAGTAGCCAACATCTACTTGTAAACTCAAAATAATTCACAGATGAACTATGCAAAATGAGAAAATATCATGAGCATGCAATGTGTTGTAAAATGTACAAATGAGCCTTTCTTATAAGGGCAAGAAGAAGAGGTGAGAAGGTAGGAGTCAAACTTTGACTACTCGTCCAAGTATAAAATTAGTGCAAGACTCTATGGACAAGTATTCCATGACACTTGGTGAGTCTACATGAGATAAGACAAGAGTCTAGATAACATCTAAGTGAGCTTAAGTATAGTGTGAATAGGACTCTACTAGAATTAGACTAAATGCTAACTAGTTTGATAATACCTCTTTTTGCACTAATACTACCCCTTAAGTGGTACTTAGGGAGTAAGCTAAACACTAAAAAGATCGACAACAAGGCCAGATAAGGTACTCATGTACAATAATGATCTCTAATAAATGGATAAAAAGGAGAAACCCAATGAGAACAAAACTCCTCTCCAAAAGAGAGAAAGAGAAGGATAACACCTCTTGAAAATATGTCCCATGAAGAAATGAACATGATGATGAAGTGATCTTGAAGCATGTCAAAGCTATAAACTTTGTTGAAGATGAACTAGTCTGTTGGAATCAATGAGCCTCTAAAAAGTGTAGATCAAGATAAGAAATACAAAACACTACATGAGTGAACATATATAACACTACTCATTCATGAATACATAGATGACACAAAGGAAATAAAACTCTATGAAGTTGAAGATGTACATAGTACTATGATTCTGGAGTACGATCAACAAATACATGAGTGACATACAGTACACTACTAAAATATGCATCACAGTGCTCTACACAAGTACTAGAATCTCACAAAATATGATCCACTAAAATAATCCCCCATAGGAGAGATGAAAAGAGTAGGTCCATGTGACCACCCTCCCCCCCCCCCAAAAAAAAGGAGAGTAGAAGGTACCTCTACTACTCCATTGAAACCAAGGAAGCATTAGCATAACACTATGATAATTCCTCCCTTAATGATGATGAGGAAGAGGTATAGGAAGACCATCTAATATTGGGCACAAAAGTGTGCATGAGATTGTAGACCTAGCATCAAGTCCAAAAATATGTACAAGAAATTAAAAAAGGGTGTCCATCAAGGCACACATGCATGAGGCGAGAATCACGAGGATCCATTGCTATGATGGAAAATCAAGGCACCACACAACCCCCCATTGCACTTTATAATTCAGTGTAAGTACAAAGTTTCGTCCCTAAGGAACACATATTTAGTTGTTGCTGCACTTTATATGAGTGCATTTACAAACTTATTTTCAATTTTGAGTTCTTACAAGTTTATGTCGTGAGGTGGAAAATGAAGACAATATCAAGTATGCCTTTCGAACCTCAAGAAAATCACAAAACTAGAAAATGAAAACCCCCATTATTCAAAGCATGACCTCCCATGAAAGGATACAATAATTTGGAACTTTATTTTAGTGCATTACAGATTCACAAAGTGGATTTGATTTACAAAACCTCAAAAGAGACAATCAAAATTTAAAATTTTATTTTCAAAATTCATGAAAAATAAACATTACCACCACATAGAGCTCAAAAAATAATGCAGGTTCAAAAAAAGGGATCCAAAAAGGAGTTTGTATGAGCCCAAACAAGCCCTCTAAAGTTCCAAAAATGGGAAAGTTGTGTAGGGTGTCTTTTGAAAATCAAAATTTTTAAAAAATGCATACATCATACTACAAACCAAATCATACCACTAGATAGAGGACAAAAAAAATGCATAATGAAAAAAAATCACTCAAAAAGACATTTGTATGCTCAAGAATTAGGCTCCTAAAGTTGAGCCAAAAATCAAAATAGGCCAGCAGTGAAGGGGAAAACTTGGGGATTAAAAATGATGATGCATGCTAATATCATGATGACGTCAGAGGTGGAATATTCAAAAATTCCACTAAAATATTCCTAATGACTGAATATTCCAAAACCACTTTTTGTTTTTCCCAAAACCACCTAAAAAGTCTAAAATCACCCTTTGAATGTCAAAATATCACTAATCTTAGGCATAGGTATTGATTTTGGCTACACAATGCTGATGTCAACAAGGTATTGTGCATGCTAATTGCTGATGTCATCACTGCACAATACTGTACCCTACAATTTTTTTAAAAAATATTGATAAATTTATTGCACAAAGGTTGAGATACCACAGAGTTTGACAAGTCGAAATAGCTTTCTAGTGTAGTACAAAAATGAAATTGTACGACCATATAGGTTTTCGTATATGAATCTATGGATAGGCCTCCAAAACCTCCAAAAATTGTCTGGATGAACATGATGAGTAAGTACCATACTAGTAGGGATATCATGAGAAACATTAGAAGTAGGGAGTGACAATGGAGGAACAAGCTTTAGTAGGTAAGGGAAGATACACTATGCAAAGAGCTAGAAGATCTAACCTTACCACCAATAACTTGAAAATATCTAAACCAAAGGGCTTATCTATCAATAAATTATGAAGAGCATCAACCAACTATATAGATGAAGCAACACTAGTGCAATTGGCAATTTCATGAGAAAGTAATTATACTTGACAAAAATAAAATCACACATATTTATTTGTTCCAAGTGTGCCTCGTGATAAAAAAATCATTCTCCTCATTATGATTACTATTCATCATACCAACAAGTATGCTTTGAATAGTTAAAGTTTTGATGCATTGTTAGATTGAGACAAAAACTTAAAGGAAAAGTATGATTACAATGAAACTTTGGCATAAATTCAATATACAAATATTAAAAATATAAAAAATGATGAAACAAAGAAAAGGGTACTGATAAGTCTCAAAAAAATAGTATCAAACTTGAAAACTATAAAAAAATACAAAGGCTGAGACCTAAGGGGGTGTAGGACCGAACATGATCACCAAAATGAAAAGGGAAATAAATAATATTTTCTTATTAATCTGGGTAGATAAGTAATGGAAGTGAAAATGCATAAATACACCTAGAATTAATAAAATGGGATTGATAATGCTATTGACATAAATACTAAAAAATAATACTTATCTCTAGGCCCATTGAAGATTCCTTGTGACAAATATTTTTGATTGATTCACTAATTTATTAGGACTTTTGAAATGATCAAATGAATGCCTCTATACTAACAAATTCTCCATTTGTTGTTTTGGTTCAACTTTGTGCTTGCAAACTAATCATTATGCTCATAGATATGAACCTTGAATGTGAAAACGATTTGCACAAAAAATGATGTATAGAACTTCTTTACATTATATTTAGAATTTGCTACCTACAATGGGTAGTGTGAACAAACCCTATTTTGGAATATGCTAGGCAAGGAATATTCTCTTTTGATTAAACCCATGTTTTTGATTCAATGGTTTACTATAACTAATTGAAGATAGCAAGCAAACATGCAGTGATATCTAGGGTGATAATGTAAGCTACTGATGCAATACTCACCCTCTAGGATACTCCTTGAGTGATAATGTGAATTGCAATTAGAGCTTGTCCATGGATCTTCCTTGATGGAATAAAGTGAATTAGTTTTTGTCCTCATATACAACACCTTAGGACACAAGTTAACATTTTTTGCATTTTAATTTAAATTAGAGGGAGTTAGTGTGAGCCCAAATTTTGAATTTAAATTTGTAACACTAGGGCCATTTTCATGCCCCCAACATTGGATTAGTTTAGTTTCATATTCACATATTTGACTTAAAGGAAGTTAGTGCAAGCCAATTTTTTAGTTTAAATTTGTGAACTCTAGGACCATTTTCATGCATCCAAAATTGAATTAGTTTAGTTTTGTATTCACATGTTTGACTTGATATAATAGATGGATAAATAGAGAATTGAAATTGATCGTTAAGATATGAATAAAGATGAAATCAAAGCAAAATTCAAATTTTCTGCCAACTTTTATACTAAAATATATCATTCTTACACCAATCATTACATTGACAATCAAATTAAAAGTAGACCAAAATGAAAAAATAAAGTGCAACACTTTTCACCATTGTTAAATGAGTCCCCTACCTTACAATTATTATTGGAAAAAAAAAAAAAACATTTATTTTTTATGAGGTTGCTCTAATAAAGATAAACTGAAAATCAAATGAGTCGGATAGGGCTAAAATTAAAATTCTAATCTACCAGTGCTTCTACCGGGCCAATCAAAAGTGTGTTGTCTAGTGGGAAGTATTGTGAGTGTTCTTCTTTTCAGAGTTGTCTATTGATTCCTTGAAAAAATCAGAAAGATATTGATTAAAGAAATTAGATTTTCATAATTCATATTGATGAAAGTGTGTTCTTTAGATTTAATTGTAAACCATTTATTTGCATCAACATTTAGGATCACACTCTGATGCTTGATTCCTTGCATTATTATTACTAAAGTTTTTACACTTCTTTAGATAGAAAGGTTAAAAGAGATTGAGATGCCATCTGTGGAAGGGCAAGATATACCCAGATGAAATGAAACGAGCAGTTTACTAGAAATGATCTCATTATGTACAAGATTTCATCCGACAACCCAAAGTTGTCGGAAAAAAAAAAAAACTCCAGTCTATTATAGTACCCTACCGAGAAGATCAAACGTCATAAGCTGCAATCCCACAAGCAATTGTCATCAACACTCTCCCAACCATACGAAAGACTTTGGCTTTGCAGATCTGTGCTCACCAGTGGAGGACATGGATACATACCCAACAACTCAGCAACCTTGTAGGAATTCAATCTCCATTCCTCATCCTCTATACTAAACACACTTCTATCTTCCTCTTGAAACTCCGAAAAATCCATTACATGGGCTGCTTCATAAAGTAAACCAGAGCTTTCGTCCTCATCTCCGCCCCAATTGAAAAAATCAGGGTCTGAATTAGAAGCAAGGCTGCTGCTATCGACACTAGAGGAGGAGCAGGGGCTTTCACCATAAGCTGTTGTACATGGGATCTGAGGTTTGAGCTCCAGCACCGCCTCTAAATATTCAAGATACTCCTGTGTCGATGCATCCACAGCCTTTGGGGCGGCTTCAACTTCCACTAGACGCTCCTCTAAATTTAGACCATTATCTTTTGGCGGCGGCTCTGTTATGGGGAAATTGAGCTTGGCTCTGGCTCCTTTGATCTTAAAAGCCTCTCGATCATAAGCCCTCGCTGCATCTTCGGCAGTGTTGTAAGTGCCAAGCCAAACCCTCATTCCCTTAATTGGGTCTCTAATTTCCGCAGCCCATTTTCCCAATGGGCGTTGCCTTATGCCTCTGTACTCATGCTGCTTACTGCACTTCCTCTTCTTATTTACCCTCCTCGGGGCTTCCAATTCATCGCAAACGCTTCCATTGGAATATGAAATAGTGTCCAAATTGGGCCAAATATCCTGAGCATTGGCTCTTCTTCTGCGAGAAGAGGAAGGCGGTATAAACCCAGAGATGATTGCTCCTCCACACATTTTAGCACACCAGGTGAAAATGGTTTGAACTCCCAATAACAGGGGAGGCAGGACTTTATAGCCATGGGCTCAGGGGATAAGCTACAGGGTAGTAACGGGGATTTGCAAGTTGCGTCCTTGTGAGGGGGCAAGATAAATCCCAGGTGCATTGAAAGAGGAAGCAACTTGGTGAATAAAAAAAATTTAAATCACATCCAGTATCCAGATTCAACTCAAACTAGCGGTTTATGAAATTAGCCGGTATATATATATTTGTCAGGTATCTCTTAAAAATTATAGTAAGGAAATAATTATAATTAAGAGATACGTCCACATCAGAATCGGTCTGTTCCGTGATATAGGCCTATGACGTTGTAAGAGTGGGTTAAGAATATGAGCTTGTAAAAGACCGGGTGGGTAAAGCCCTTCAAGTGGAGGACCAACTTATTTGGAATGTGTACGTTAGAGCCTTGTTTGGTGGACATGTGTAGGCATGTGTCATGCATGCATCCATGTCATTTGCAATCAAATCTGATTTACGGGTTGTATTTGTGAGTAGTCATTACAAAGAGTGTTTCGAATTAATTAAGATCTTTTTAGTGTAATTTGTCTATAATATTTTTAAAAAAAATTCTTGTCTTAAGTCTTTTAACTTATCTCTATCTTTTATCATATATATTTTCTCACTTAGCATCAAATTTGCATCCCCAACACTAGTTACACTTGTTGCTCCAATTTCAAATATACCTACCACATGCCTACATTAATATTTAAGTTATGTTACCACCCAATTAATAGTTGATCATAGATCCTTAATTGCCCTTCTTGCCATCTTTCCTTCATTGTAACCACTCCCCTTGATTGTTGTTTTCATGGTTGGGTTGCCCCTACAACATTATTTTAGACGAGAAAAACAGACCATGAGCCCCTTCTCATGTGCAATGCTATCGATCTTGCAATATCAAGCAAACTCTATTGCACTCAACCGCATTGAATCCTTCACCCCAAGACCCTTCTACTTATTCTTTGTATTTCCTTTGGTGCAATCTCTTGACTCTAGTGTCAAGCACTTTCTTTACACATATTCTTATACCTCTAATTTACCCCTCTACATCTTTGCTTGTGCTTTTCTTGTCTTCACCATTCATCACCTCCTTATAAGGATATAGGTCTAACCCATTGAATATTAGAGATGTGTCAACTCCCTCAAGTAATTTTATCTACATTGTCCTATCTTTTTCCACTTCAGTTTCCTATGCATGCCCTTATGAAACATTTTCTTATGCAAGTGTGCTAACACTTGATCTTTGACCTAAAGTTCTATTTCTCATTTCCCTTTGTTTGTGTACTCTTTATATTGCACATTTTTCTTCTCCAACTACTTTTGTGATTTCTCATGAACCTTGTACATGTACTCTACAAGCTCATCCCCTTCTATGTTACTCTATTCTTTCAGTGTGTCACACAACTCTACAACTCCCTTAGCTTTTCATAAACAACCCAAAATGGAATTTTAGTAGTACATCAATTTATTGAGTTGTTGTGTATGAACTTAGATTGCACTAAGACTAAATCTTAGAGTTCTAGCTTCTCCCTTACTAAGCATCATAATAGGTCTCCAAGGATCATATTAACCACCTTTATTCAAGTTCATCAATCTACTAATGATATACTAAGTTGAACTACAACTTCCTGTCCACCTTATTCCATAATGGCTTCCAAAAATTCCCCACAAAATTTATGTAGATTGATATGACACAATGGTGAGGAGAAACCCATGAAGACATACCACCTCTTTGAAAGGCTTCACTAGTTTTCCAATAGGTTATGAATCACACCATCTTTGAAAACTAAGTAGCCTCCACAAAAATCAAGTCAACCACTATGGGTCCTTAGTGATCCAAGAACTTAAACTTAGATGTTTACATGGCATGTCAAGGACTAGGAATCATTGGTCCAAATCCCTATATTTTTTCTTCTTCCTTCAACTAGTCAAAAAACTATACATTGCTACACAAAATTCATAACACCTGCCATAATGTAAGGACAAAAGTATCCCTTACTTAGTTGAACCACAATATTTTCTAAACCAAAGTGATTGACTAGTCCCCTACTACACTTCCCTTTTGAGTCTTTCATATGCTCGCCCCTTCAATATGTATATTTGCATGCCCCTAAATAACAATCCATCCTATAGAAAATACTCTAACCACTTTGTTTTCTTCACTTGCTTAGGATCTATTTGCACCTTCAAAACTACATGAAAGTCCTCATATTGTGCATATTGCTCATGTTGTACATCAAAATTTATGACTCTTATGAGTGTTTCTCTCATCAAAGCTCACCTTTGACTTAGTGCATCTATTACCTCATTTGAATTCGTGTTTGTGTGTTTGAGCATGAATTTGCAACTTTCTAGATATTCAATCTATTCCATGTTAGTGCCTTGTTTGTTGGACATGTGTAGGCATATGTCATGCATGCATCCATGTCATTTGCAACTCCAACTTCCTTAGAATGGGTACTTGTATGCCCATGTAGCTGACAAAGATTATTATCCTCCCAACTGAATTGGAATAATTATTGTAATTTTATTCAAGGAGGAAGGTTGTGTATGATGTTGGTTGTTACAAATTGATTAGAGCTCATTAACAACACATTCACATTCCTAAGTGTTAAGAGAAAGAGAGAGTGGAGCATCTTCTCCATTATCAAGTGGGTCCCACACATTAGGTCTCACATTTTGAAGCATTATTTTTAGGGGAGTATGCCCATAAAGTGGAGTGTTCAAAAATGCTTGTGAGTTATGTTCTCTATTCATGGATGCATTAAGATTTATCACATAGGGGCATTAAGTTTTTTCCATACCATAGTTTTTGGTGGTCATAGTCTTAAGAATTTGCTTTTGGTTTCCTCTCAACTCTTCTCTATATATTGTATGCATTAGATAGAGGTTTTATGGGTTCTTTACAAGTATGCAAGTACTACTGAAATGTTGTCAAATTAAAGGGAGATGTTTGTTGATTATGTACTCTTTATTTAAACATTACTTTATAGATTTGTGCTCTCTTTCGTGGTGGATTTCTTTTGAAAGATGTACATATGATGTCATGTGTTTAAATCTTATACTTTACTTTTTTATTTGATAATTTATACTTTTATGCATCTAATTTATTGTTAATGATATTATGGAATTATCAATATTTAAGATTTGTATGCTTTGTTAACAAGATTTTATTTGTAGTACTTTACCTTGTTTTATAATATTTGGTATCAAAGATTTGGTTATAGATTGAGAAGGGGATGCCTTTCTTGAAGTGTTGTGGTTTTTTTATGTAACATGCCAACCATTCATTTAAGTAATTTTTCCTAAGTTTTCACTTTGTGAATAAATAAACTATGTAAAAAGTCATTGCAATAAAAAATTTCCTTTCTTTATTGAGAACAAATGAGCATAGATGCCATAACAATATACAACAATGATTCCATTTCAATATAATAATTTCACATATTACAATATTCCAAGAATGTGTACAAGTACATACATAGCTCAACTGAGCTTCAAAGCAATAGATATAGATGATCCAATATCCACCTTTCAAAACCTTGGTCTTCTGTCGCTTGTTGATGAGGAGAAGCATCACTCAAGCACTTTTCTTCCAACCACAGACTCATATGCGGTCCCTCACACATTTATCATATGATAAATGGCCCTACCCTTCGATGAAGATATTGGTGGAATAACCTCATATGACAACCACACTAAGCTTAGTGTTGTGACCTACATGACTGGAACTTGTAACCCTACAATCTGCAACTAGCATGTACTACATGGACATGGTGAGTTGATAGTGGAGCCAAAGGAAATCAAACTACTTTGGCCAAAGTGTTCTCACTCAGTACTTCGAGTGATGGTCATTTATTTACTTGCACTACTTAAGCTTGTTTTGACTTAAGGCCACTATAATCTATGTATAGGTAATCCCTCCCATGGGAAATCTTTAACCCCAGAATTAACCTATCAATTATCTTACATACCCTAGGGTACACTAGTAGAATTTGGCAAATAAATGACTACGTGACTAAAACTAGTAGAATATTGCAAATAAATGACTAATTTGGTCATTTATAAGTGACTAATTTGGTCATCGGGTAAATCACAACTAAATGAGTAAATAAATTACTAATATCAGACAAATAAAAATGACCAAATAAATGACTATTACTCTATTATTTTTTTTTTCTTTTTAATTTGATCATAATCCATAGAGCTTAAGGCCCCCTCATGGGACCCCTACCTAAGCTTGTTCCCTCTCTCCCACAAGTGTTTCTACACATTACTCACAATTCGGGTCACTTCACTAGAAATGCCACTTGTCCAACTTGCATGTAATAAGCATGCCACCGCTCATCCCCTGATCTAGGATCCAAACTCTCAAATGAAATCTCAAAGTTTCATTTATTACTATAGCCCTTCTTCGTGGGATCTGGGTTGATTCAATAAATCATTCATCATTTATACATATATATATTATTAAGTCATGTATATACATGAGTATTATATTATATTAATATTATTTGGCGATATTATAATACTATATTATTATATAATATAATTTATTATGCATATTATATATCATAATATTATAACATATTATAGTATTATATACTATTATAATATTAATATAATATTATATATTACTATAATACTATATATATATTATAACATTATATTATATAATAACATAATATAATAATTATAATATAACATAGCATTATATAATATAGTTATATAACAATATAATATAATAATTATAATATAATATAGTATTATATAATATTATAATATTTCAAAACTATATAATTATTATATTATAATATAATATTATTATATTATATAAGATAATATTATATTTATATTATATTATTAGTTCCTACCCATAGGTAGGTTACTATTGCAATCATTTGTTTTTTATTTCTTATGGAATCTTTTGCTGGGTGGCCAATCAGAGTGCATAATTTAAATATACTTTTTCTTACTTCTATAGTTTGAATTTAAAAACATATTTTTCATATTTAAAAATTACTATTTATCTATTTTCTTATTGGTTTGAGTAGCTCTATAATTCATTTTTCATTTTAATTTTTTTGGAAAATTAAGTTATCATAATAATTTTCCCTGAACAATATAGTTAATACATTAGATTAAATACATAATAGAAGCTGCTGGAAGCCTGCAAAAACCTTCACGACAACAATACATAGACAACAATGAAGGATGCAGGTGGTTCGAAGTCTCCAAAGGGCAGGTTTGTTGAGGGAGTGGGCTCAGGCCAAAGAGGCAAGCTATCTCCATGGGAGTCTCCAAGTTTTTCTTCAACTCTTTTTGAGCAGAAGCCATTTTCCAGTCTATCTAGGTCGCTGGCTCCCATGAAAAGGCACAACTCTCTGACTGCATCCAATATTGGTCCTAGTGGGTCAAGCTGCAGAAGTCCATGTGCATGATTCCCTGGCGGTGAAGGTATTCCATTACCCTTGATTGAATTATTATATCCAGTGCAAGAGGGAACACCACGCGGGTGCTCTGCCTCTAGAATTTGTAAGTAGTTTGTCCAAGCTGGAGCTGACCAATTCCATTACAATAGAGCAATGGCTTCCCTCAACACATGTGCCTATCAACTGGACAATGAAAGGGCTCTGTAGCTTGGCAAGAACTACAGTCTCCCTGTCAAATAAATCATGAGCATCAATCGAAATGTCTTTTACGGCAACCTTATGCCCCAGCCATGACCCCTCGTACACTTTCCCAAAATATCCCTCTCCTCTACTTCTCTTTTTTATTAAATCTTTGGGAGAAATCTGTAGACACCTAGGTATACCAGTTGCAGATTCAATTTTACACTCACTCCTGATGGCTTCTACTAGCTTTCTCTCCATGAATTGTAAAACCCTAATTTTATTTTTTTGTTTACAACTCCAAACTTTGACAGTCATTTGATTACAAGCCATCAGAAGATGCCAGTAGTCATGAAACTTACGGCCAAATTGTTCTAAATGTAAATCATACATTTTTGCAAAGAAATCACTGACTGTTAGGCGAAACACTTTAAGGCTGATTTGATGATTCTGAAGAGCTAAATCTAAGCAAAGAAGAGACCAAGCAAGGCTGTGCATGTGTAGGGAAAAGGCCTCACCTGTGTTAGCTAGTACAAAACAAGGAGCCATGCGCACACATGACCGTGGTTTTTTACTTAGCCATGGATTTTCCGAAATCTTTTTAGACATTTAACTTATTACTTGCAATGCAGTTTATGGTTTTGACATTAGCTCTTGATTTGCGCAAAATGTATAATGAAGACTATGTCAATTACATCAACCCTCTTGCTATGCACAACTATCCAACAATGCCACTTTCTTCCTTTACTTCTTCTTTAATCAAACATATTTCTCCCTTATTGGTAGAATAGTTCTTTGCGTTTCTTTATAAGAAATATCTTTTCTTTATTTAAAAACTAATTGGATTGTCCAGAAAAAAATCATCTCACAATTCTCTTATAAATAATTAGATTTAAATGTTATCTCTTGCAGCATGAGAATGGAGACACAATAATCTGTGTCAACTATGAGGATCAGATATCCCTCAATTCTCACAAAAAGTATGGGCATAATAAGGTGTGATTGAGTTTGCTTCCTCTTCTTTAAATATGAATTGTATGCGAGTAATAAGATATTTTTTATTCCTTCTAAGCTGTCATTGTTTTTATTGGTTGCAACATGATCCAAAGAGCAATATTTAAAACTAAAAATAAAATAACAGAGATTGGTTTGCCATTAAAGTTGGACAATGATTCCTTCTATGTCTAGCTTATCTATAGAATTTTTTTTCTCCAGCTCTCCTTGTGGCACAAATTTATTTATCAAAAGAATAATATATTTCTATTTTAATGGTTTCATGGTATGTATGTTTATGCTGTTGTCACTGCTCTACCATCAGTATGAGAATACTAGCTGAGCAACTTGTTGGAATTTTCATTTGTCACTTTTGTGATATCAAAAAATAGACAATGAATGAGGAAGCCTCTCTTAAGATTAAATCTATTCTAGAGCTTGAGGGCCTACTAACTAGAACTCAATTAACAAGTAAGATTAATTCTAACACGTTAAATCATAGATTAAGATTACTGATCAACTACATCATGATCTATCCAATTCAAAGCATATATTCTTATTAGTAGTCTTAGGGATAGAAGATTTTGGTAAGTTGGTTCTATGCTGTTCTCTTTCTAGATCGTGCCATGTATCTGCCCTTTCACCCCACCTAAAGAGGTGCTTGGAATATGTATTAAAACAAAACTTGGGATAATATCTATCATTTTCCTATTTTATATATTCTCCATGTTTTGGGTTTGTGAGAAACCTCATCTTCTAAAGGTTGATGTGTGGCTATACCAACTTTTATTTGAAAAAGACAAATAAGAAAACTATATCAACCTTTGCAGATTGTAAATAATAAATGGAGCTGAAACCTACAGCTGGTATAGTAAGTCACACTTTGATACTATCATAAATCTTATCAGCATAGCAGAAATAGTACTTGATGATTTATTATTTTTGTCAACTATAAAAAGGTCATTTTTGTCACTTATTTTGTGACCTCTAGAGTAAGCAATCTATGCCATCGTGACTTTAAATGGAGTGTACCTAAAGTTTGATATATGCTGCAATGAACTTTACCAAGTAAAGATCTATTGATTTGTCATTAAAAAAATTTCTCGATTCCATGCATGGGACAAATATTAATATGAACTATTTGGATTTGACATAAGTGAATTGTAAATGGCAGAGAATGTGACATTGAAAGCCCCTTTAGATCTGACAGAGTGATCCTCAACCTTAATTGAAATGCACCCCTTTGCACAAATCATGCATTAAATAATACATGAGATTTGGAAAAGAAACAAATGATCTGTTTATATAATTCAACAATATATTAACAAAAATATATATGTTAAGCTATATAGAGATATTAGTGCTAATACCTATTAATGCTCATTAGTTCATTTGCCTATTAATGGAATTTCGTGTGTTGGGCAGCCATTTAACAGTTTTTCTTTATGCTCCACACTCACCAGCCCCAATACATACAATGCCAAAACAATCATGGTATGCAATCAACAATGAGTGAACCAATTAAGATTTCGTGTGAGAAGGATTTAAGATTTTAAATAGTTGATTAGTTCTTTTAGTTTTACAAGAATATTGTCTTAATTGGAAAATAATGTTGATTATAAGAAATAATGGTAATTATGTAAACTAAACAATTAAGTGGAGGGGATATGTTCATTTTCTTTTTGGGTGATCCTTTGGGAAGTAGTTGAATCGAGACCTAATTATTGAAAATAATTAAGGCTAATTCTTAAAAAATACTACACTAAAACTCAAAAATTTTAATTTAAGAGTTTTATTATATAAGCCTCAGGATAAGATTTTATTAATGATGTCAGTAGGAGGACTCTTTGTATGTATTGGCCTCTTTCCTAATACAATCTGTATAGGCCTTATTATATAGTCCTTCAATTATGTTTTAGAGTAAGGTCTCTTTGTTTTAAAAGAACTAAGAGTTTTAAACCAAACCTGATTTAAAATTAAATCTTAAAGACTTACTTGAAGGAGATGTGAACCTGAGTCTTATTATCTAATTAGCAAAAGAATCAGTTTCACATTATTTGCTGATTGTTTTGTAGAAATGAGCATTAACCATGGTAGCATATGCTTGCATTTTCTTTTATATATAACTGCTCCAATCAACAATAGTATGTATCAAGTTATTTTTCTTCCATTGCCTTCTCACCATCCTTTCCCATGAACCCAACTAACTTCATGCTTGATCTTGCCAATGGTGAGTTCTTCAATTTCTTCTGATTCTGATTACATAATCAACATTATTTTATTGTGTTTTAAGATTTCAAGGTCAATATTGATAAAAACAATTAAAAAATGTGGAGAACCTATAGAAATAGATCAAATCACTCATTTTCTCTCTAATGATTCAAATGTCCCAGTTTGATCACAGAGCGATATGTGGTCTATTTCTATCACAAGTTTTCTAGAAGCATTTTTATAATAAATATTATCTTGGACTCTGTGTTTAAGGTAGCTATAAAAATTTATGACATTGCAGGGATTGTACTAGATTCAAATCCTACACAAAACCCTTCCATACAATAGGTTGATCCATATGCTCACATGGATCCTGATCTCTAGAAGTCTGTAAAGCAATCTGTAATGGGCAAGTACACTAAGAATCTTGCTATAACTCTCAAGGCTGAGGTCAATATCAGTCAGAATACAGGCAGTATAAAGCACAAAAGTAAGATTTGCTTGTGCTATAGAATTATGCTTAATACCACATTGTTGGGAATACCTAGTAAAACATGTTCAAAATAAATTACTTTATAGGCTTATTAATATTATTCCTTACCTTTTTTTCTTCGTAATACACTACCT
>VDFB02092612.1:0-38407 GCA_007258455.2 Sequoia sempervirens | reverse complement strand
GGAAGAGAGCGACACAAGGACGAAGAGGAGGAGACATCCCTGATCACAGGCCATGAAAAAGAAGAGAAGAATGGGCAGAACTAGGTCTGGGGCCGGATCAGAAACTGGAACTGGAACTTGAAAAAGTTCCATCGCTTGGTTTTGGTCCGCGCACCGGATCCGACAAAACAAAGAAGACGCGCATCAACAACGAAAAACAAGGCAAGAATGGAACCAAAATCGATCTCGGGCAAAACAAAGCGTGGGCAGGGGCAGAAACAAATCTGACACTTAAACTTTCATCAAGTTTCAAGTTAAGATTCCATTCCGATCTTGCCTCCAACACCATACAAAGACGACGAAAAAGGGACGAAAAAGGAAGAAAAAGAAGGGGAGGAAACACCCCCCGACCAAAGAATGGAGAATGAAGGTAAGACAAACAAACAAGCCCGGGGGAACCGGGACCAGGATGGGACCAGAACTAGGAACTGGAACTTTTGGAAAAGTTTCAAGTTTGGTTTCAGTCCCGATCCTGGGTCCAGCAAAAACAAAAAAGTGCCTAAGGAAAAGAAAACCCAAGGCACACACAAAAAAAAAGACCAAAGGACGTCAGAACATAAATGGGATCGGAACAAAAACTGATCCCGAGTGGAACACAGCGGGGGCGGAACCGGAACAAAAACAGGAACTGGAACTTTTGGAAAAGTTTCAAGTTTGGTTTCAGTTCTGATCCTGTGTCTGCCAAAACTAACAAAAACGGGGAAAAAGGAAAGAGAAAGAAACAAAGGGAAAAAACCATCCTACGGTCAAATGCAAGGTCAAAGAAGAAAATGAAATGCACCTAAGTGTGAAATCGGAACCGAAACCAAAACAAAAACAAAAACTGGAACTTTTGGAAAAGTTTCAATGTTTGGTTTTTGACCCGATCCCGCCTCCGGCAAAACAAAAGAAAAAAGGCCAAAGGAAAATAAAAGGGAAAGGGGAAAGCAAGGTAAAAAACAAAAGGGAGGACCCCCCAATAAAAATGAACATCCCCACGCTGGGCTCAACCCTTGTGGGAGCCACATTTAATCCACGTGCTAAACTTTAAAACATAACTTCCCCTGGAGCTGCACAAGAAGCAAACAAGTTAGAAGGTATGTAACCTGGATGGAATTGTTCCTTCAGTTGGCCCTCATGAGCACTCAAAAACATAGGTTACCCTGTCGAATTGAGCCCATAGGTGAAAATTGGGTAACATTTATGGCGACCTCAGCGGGATGTTTGCCTGCTAAACATGCTGACCAGTAGCCTAGTCCTATCCATTGGGCATGGAGTCATTGGGAAAACTCATAAACAGACCTAGAGCAGCTTTGTGCATGGCTGTAACTCACTTGAGACTCATAGAACCTAACAGGCTGCTGAAAACTTATTGAAAATAGGAAAAAAAAACTAAAGTGAAACTATTTACCGTGTTGGGACAGCACTTAGGGAATGAAAACTACACCTATTCTCCAGAATTTTAACAGCTATGTACAGATTTAGGCCCATACCTCAAAAGCAACATTTGAGGTGAATCCCATTCACTGGGATTGGCTCCACTACACCATCCAACCTAGATAGCTGGAAAGCATTATGTTGTTTTTGCTCAGTGATGATATATGGCCCAGTCCAAAGTGCATCGAATTTGGAGTGTTTTTCAGGCTTGCTTTTTAATTCATCCCATTTTAGCACTACGTCACCTTCTTGGAACACCCTGGGATATGCCTTTTTATCGAATGACCTTTTTATTTGAGCCTGATATTGCTCAGTCCTTTTCACTGCTTCAGCTTTGAGTTCTTCAAACTCAATTAATTGAGCTAACCTTTTTGTCATAGGCTCCTCCTCAATCATATCAAGCTGGTTTACCAGATCGAGGGCTGGGAGTTCAACTGAAATAGGCAGTCTTGCCTCTTTCCCATACACTAACATGTATGGACAAAGTCCAGTAGACCTTTTTGGCATAATCCTATCAGCCCACAAGGCTGATTTCAGCTTGGTGTGCCAGGCTCTTTGATTGTCCTCCATGGTTCTCTTAATGATCCTCAAGAGATTCTTGTTAGTGGACTCAACCTGTCCATGGCCCTGCGGATAATAGTTAGAGGATGTACTCAAATATATACCATTTTTGACAGCCCAGTCAAAAATTTTAACACTCACAAAAGCAAGGGCATTGTCTAACACAATAGAATCTGGTAACTAGCTCTTCGTAAAAAATTCAGGACAGTAGATTCATTAGCCTCTTTGAGTGCCACAGCTTCAGTCCATTTTGAAAAATAATCAGTGGTTGTGAGTATCCACTTGTGGCCTGCACTTGACGGTGGGTTTATAACCCCAATGAAATCCAAACCCCATTTCATGAAGGGCTGATCAATTTGAATTAGTTGCAGCAGGAGGGCTGCCAGCTTCTCTTTTCTAGCAAAAATAGCACACTCCTTGCACCTTCTAACCCACAAATGAGCATCGCTGAATAAGGTAGGCCAGTAATAGCCTCCTTTCATTATTTTAAGAGCTATGGCTCTTGGAGAAAAGTGTCCGCCAGCTGACCCTTGATGGAATTCATACAACACTCTATCAACCTGATCAGCTTCAATACATCTTAACAGGACACTATGGAAATCTCTTCTAAAGGACAAACCATTTAAAAGAACATAAGGTATGGATTGCAGTCAATAATACCTTCTTTTGGATCTAGTTAGATCAGGAGGGAACTCACTAGTTAATAAAAAAATGTGTCATTTCTGTAATCCAACCAATAGGAGCATGTATAGCAGTTTGTTGTCCATCTTGGTGTGCTACAACAAAACTTTCCTCCTCCTTTACACTGTTGTTGCTGTCCTCAGTAAGTTGTTCGCAAAGACCTCTCCCTCTTATTAGTTTGGTAACCTTTATCTCAAGGTCATACTCCATCACCTTAGTGACCCAACTAGCTCTTCTGTCACTCAAGTCTTTGTTTAATAAAAACTCTTTCACACTTGGATGAGCAACCATCAATGTAATCTTGTTATTGGAAAGCATGTGCCTAAACTTCTTTAAGCTTCTTATGACAGCGAGAACATGCTTCTCTACAAAAGTATATTTGAGCTCATACTCTTTGAGTCCCTGACTGAAGAACCCCACAGGCTGTTCAGATCCCTCATCATTTCGTTGTACTAGCATGGCTGAAAGTGAATCAATATTTCCATAGGCATATAAAATAAAATCTTTAGAAAAGTTAGGATTTAGGAGTGTAGGTGTGGTTTCCAATGTCTCTTTTATAAGCTCAAAACCTCTTTTCCCGTCCTCAGTCTAGCTGAAAGGTACATTCTTTCTTAGCATATGAGTTAGTGGACTTAATAAATCAGCAATTTCAAGGATAAACCTCCTAACAAAGTTAATCCTACCAATAAAACTCTGCAAACCTTTCTTGTGCGCTGGTAAAGGAAGAGCTAAGATAGCACTTATTTTTTCAGGGTCGATAGTAATACCCTGTTTAGACACCACATAACCGAGCAATCTTCCTTCATGAACAACAAACACACATTTTTTGGGGTTAAGTGATATCCCAAATTCCCTGCATTTTTCAAAAATCTGCCTCAAATGCTTCAGATGATCGCTAGCCTCCTTAGACAAAATAGTGATATCATCAAGATAGACTAAGACTATCTTGTACATTAATCTCTGAAAGGCCATATCGATCGCCTTTTGAAAGGTTTCCCCAGCATTAGATAAACCAAAGGGAATTTTCGATAGGCCATGGTTCCCCATTTTGTGGTGAAGGTTGTTTGTACTTCCCTTTTCACAATATCTGGTTGTAACCAGAATAGCCATCTAATAAGGAAAACCTTTCAGACCCTGAAACTGCCTGAAGTATCTGCTCCATAGAAGGCAGAGGATGGCGGTCTTTTAAGGAGGCCCTATTTAAGTCACGAAAATCTACACAAAGTCTTATTTCACCATTTTTCTTCCTTACCGGTACTAGGTTTGAAACCCATGAGGTATGCTTGATGGGGAAAATAATGCTGCTTTCAATCAACTTATCTAGCTCCTTTTTCATCAAAGGTTCTAACTTAGGATTTAAGGGCCTCTGCTTTTGCATAACAGGTTTGACATTAGGCTCAAGTTCGATGGTATGCTGAGCAAGCTGGAGATTAAATCCCTTTAAATCACTATATTGCCAAGCAAAGATATCATTAAATTCTTAACAAAGCTGCACAAAAACATGCTTTTCTTCAGTTGTACATACCTTTCCTAACTTAAAAAGCTTTTCTTTGAAAACTTCAACCTCTTCATAGTGATCTTGCTGAACCTAAATACTCCCCTTAGGTTTTCTAGCTTCATCATTAGTATTCAAAACGGATTCTAAAGTGACCAAGCCTTTGGGTAATTTGTTGTTTTTTAACTAGATAATTTGGTCACTGTACTGTTGCTATAACCTTTCTTGATTGGCATGTGAGAACTTAGCTTCTCTTAAAATGTTGACAATCTACTGGTCACTATCAAAAACTTGCCAGTGTATATTATTATCAGGCACAGCCAGCCTAACTACAACCTTGATATGCTGATTAGTTTTACCGCTGCAAATCTCCTTTGGAATATCATGTTCAGCTCCCACAGCAACTAATCTATCCGCATGTTTATTCTGAGCTCTAGGAATGGAAATCAGATTAAATGCCTCAAATCCCTCTAAGAGGTCCTATACCCTATTTCTGTAAGACCGGATTATATCATTTTTAACAGCATTAAGCTTCCTCACTTGATTGACAACCAACTCGTTGTCACCATAAACTTTTAGACAGTTGATACCTCTTTGCCTCGCCCATTCCAAGCCCTAGACTAGAGCTTCATATTCAGCAGAGTTATTAGAGCAGCTAAAACAAAATTTGAAAGCTACATAGTACTTCTGACCTTCTGGTGATACCAGCATACATCCACCACCAGCACCTACCCTATTCCTTGAGCCATCAAAATACAACTCCCACAGATCATTTTCATGCTGCTCACTACGATGTTCCTTGTCCTTTTCAATATTAGGCATAAAAGAGTCAGTCTCATGCATCATATAAACACCGATGTCAACCTCCTCCAATTTCTCACCTATGCCACCCTCATGAGCTTGAGGTGCCCACTCTTTAGGAAGAATATCTGATGTTCCTTCTATTTGAATTTTTGCCTTTTGAACAGCTGGCTGCTCCACTTGTACACTTGTAAACAAGTTGGCATTGATAGGAGATGAATTGTAAGGTTCAATATGAACCTTGGCTATGGGTTCTGATTTAATAGTGGCTCTAGTACCATATCTAGTCTTGAACAGCATGTGAGACCAATCAGAGGATAGGTAACCACCTATCTTGGCCTTAAAATCCCTAGATAAACAAAGGGCAAAGTATGGGGGCAACTCAATAATGTATATATCCTGTGGTATTGCAAAATTTGGACAGGCATGTAGAGTTAAGCTCAAATTTTTAATGACCCCTACTGTGTTAACAACAGTACCATCCAATTGCACTACCCCCTTTTTTAGTGGCTCATATTCAAATCCCAACTTATCGACAATTTGTTTGGGCATAACTGAACTACTAGCCCCTAAGTCAATCATACAATTGTGAACCAGATGATCTCCTATGATTAATGATAAATAAAAAGGAGGTGGCTTGGCCTAAGCATCTTGTTGTTCTTTATCACCAACAATAGTATTAGCCAACGCAACCTTCTCCTTTTCTATACTAGGCTCATCTAAGACACTTAAACCGGATAAAGCAGATTGAAGCAGGTCCTTTTGGCCTGAAATACTCAGAGAATCCCATATTGACATGGGTACATTAATTTTCTTCATATGCTCCAATATATTGAAAGATGTAGCAGGTTTAACTTGACCTTTGGGAGGAATAACATCACCTTTAGCTGAAGGCACCTAGGCTGATAAATCAGACAGTTGTTTTCCTACCAAAGGTTGACCCCTTGGTAGCATTCAGATCTGGTCAGCTTTCGATGAGCCAGGAGTATTTTGATTCAGGTTCAGCCCTTGTTTTGCTTGAGTCAGAACTGTATTAGGTTGATTTCCTTCATCTATTGCCCTCTTCTTACTACGTGTATTGTCTACAATCGAAGAATCAGCATGGACCACTCCACAAAATTCTTCCCCTTGCCAATTTAGGAATGTAGACTCATGTGCCTGCTATTGCTCTTGCTGTTGTACTTATGTTGCTACAGGAACACTAGACTATAGTACTAAACTGTTCTGAACCATCAAGGCTTGATTAATCATCCCATTGGCATAGGTATTCTGATTATGGGGTTGACTACAAAGAAAGCACCATTCATAATCTTGAACTAAGTTGTTCTGGATAGGTGCAAGCTCTTTGGAAGTGCTTACAGTGTTGGAGTCATAAGCTTGATGTGGCCTTGGATTAGGAGCAAACTTTTGGCCTTGATTATAAGGCTGATAAGGTGGTCTATTGGTCTGATTTTGCTAGTAATTAGATTGAAATGAGGGTTGATATAGCTTAAAACCTTGATTTTGCTGCTTTCTTATATTAACCATCTCATTGCCAAAGGTCGTTAGAAGGCCTTTAATCTCTTGCAGTTCGTTAGAATGAGCTAGAAATGTGTTTAATGACCATTAGGCTGGGTACCAGGTGCTGGAAATGATGGTGCACTTGGAATAACAGCCAAAGGAGGTAACTATATAGGGGTTGGAGGCTAAAAAGTGGGAAATATTGGTATAGCTAGTCTTGGGGAAATTTTACTAGCCTGTATGAGGTTGTTTTCAGCTCTAACAGCTACACCATATGCTGCAAGAAGTGTATCACCTCCCATCAATTGAATCATCACAAAAATATCACTATTTAAAGCTCTTAAATAGTATAAAAATGCATGTTTAGCAGTAGGTCTTACCGTTTGTGGGATTTTATCCCACGTCCTCTGGAAACGGTGATTGAAATCTGGCATAACTTCATGTGGAGCTCTTTTGATTGTAGACAACTGCTCCACCAATGACAGGTGGTTTGATTTATCTTCAAAAAACTTGCACAACTGGCTGCCTAACTCATCCCATGTTGCTATGGAGTTGACAGGCAGGCCTCTGAACCATTGCAAGGCTTTTTCTTTAAATGAGGCTGCCAGCAATCTGAGTGCAACATTTTCTTCAATCACATGGTGAACAACACACAGGTTGGAAACATCCTTTATATGCTCTAATGGGGTGGTATCATCCTCCCCATAAAAATATGGTATACTTTTTAAGGCAGCGACAGGAATTTCATCATGTTGAGTTAGATTCAGTGGGCTGCATTGGTTAAAAGCAACAAATGGTTGATTTCTCACTGCTGGAATCATTGTCATTGGAATATTCTTAGTAATCACAATAGGAACAACAGTATGGCTTCTCACAAAAGGATTCGACTTGAATCTTCTGAAATAAACAACTGCCTTTTGAATCTTCTAGATTTCTCTCCCCTTCTTCTAGGTGGGGACAACTGCAAATACTCAAAATAGATGAGTTACTCCTAGTCTGCACTCTTCTCATGAGCCGTAACGCACTAGAACTACTAAATCTGAGCTTGGAGTCGCCAAGTATGCTAAAATTTGTCTCTTAACGATTGCAATTTCTGCTGCACATACCAAACCGCAGTATGATAATTTTGATTTGAGACTGAAAACAGTTCTCTGTCCCACTGGGCGTGCCAAAAACTGTTGTCAAATAAAGTTGCACCCTTGCTAAGCTATTAACTGTAGCAACCTATTGACACATGGGAACACTTCGAGGTTGTGGGTGACCTGGGAATGAAGTGAACCTCCAGATTATGGCCTGGTTCCCCTTTGTGTTATCTTGAGAAAAGCTAGAGAATGATAAGGAAAAGAGTAAGAAGGATATACTTGAATTTAAAACCTATCACTAATAGGTAATACACCAAAGAAAAAATATGACAATACTGCTGAAACTCACATAAAATATCAATAGAGCTAAACAATCTCACAACACAGAGATTTATGTTTATAAAAGCGAGTCTATGTAAGGTTCCAACTGTTCTAATGCCTAACATAGGGAAAAGGAAGATGTCTTCATAGATATGAACGCAATAGAAAGAGATCACTAACATAAACCTGCACTATGACATAATATTCTTTCCATCCAATATTGAAGAAATCTGATAAAATAGACGATTTACACAGAATTTTATCATGCAACTCACAACCAATACTTAAAACAACAAAGAAAATTGGTGAAGGAAATGATTTTCTATTAAGAAAATAAGGAGTCTCTGTGTTACAGATCTATAGCATTCATGAAAATGAGTTACAAAGGTTGAATAATTCTCTTTCAGCAATCTCCTAACCAAGAACTACTTTACAAAGAGGCAAAAATGCCATATATACAACTCAGAAACCAAGAGTGTCGGCCCCTGTCTTAGGGTTTACAAAATGATTCGGTGCCTGGAGATGTCGGCCCTAGAAGCGCTTTGGAATGAAGTCAATGAGGCATTAAATGTGCATCCCCTGCTCATGTCGATGAGAGCTCGCTTTTGAGCATGGCCTTCAGATATTTTACCACGATCGCATTAACTCACAGCCCTCATGTCCACCCTCGAGTCTTCGTCAAAGCCGCTTTGAATGCTCTGTGGCATGGTCATTAATGTCGACCCACTTTTTCCAGCTGACATCCCAGCTGTTATTCGTGACTTGCGGCCTCTTCCCCCTTCGGGTCTCCTCTTGCCCTAGATCTTTCTGCAAGATGAACCCCCTTTGAGAAGCAACATTGGATTTACCCTGTTAGATTCAAATGCCATTGCTTCACCGAGCCGACGTCCTGAGCACATTTTGTTGATCTTTCATTACAAGGGGAGTCAATCAGTCAAACTACCCATGACTATCTTTATCTCTTTCTGATTGGTTGAATTTGTGCCCCGTAGATTCCCAGACGGTCGAAGGTCACTTCCTTAGAATTGCATGTCGGTGAGACACTAACCATGTCTCCTTGATGCGATTATGCCCTTTGGCAGTTATCGGCAAGACACACGACGATCGGCGAGACATCATAGCGAGCAGCCAGAGTTATATCGATAACAAAAATTGTCACCAAAACCATCGCTATCAGCCAGATGTTATGGCAAGCTCAACCTCCTTTGGTGAGACCATGTTACTTCAGGGAGACTTCATCTAGTTGGCAAGACATCACGTCTAGCTCCTCCATGTTTCCTGAGCTCGAACCCTTTGGCGGAGTCGGAGTCAAGATGAGGACCAAAATGGGATCGAAGTCAGAACGGAGGAAAAACTAGAGAGCAGGCAGAACCGGAACTGGAACCAAATCTGAACATGAAACTTTTCTGAAGTTTCAAGTTTGGATTTCATTCCGATCCCGCCCCTGGCAAAATGCAAGGCAAGAAGGAAGAAAGAAAGACACAAGGACGAAGAGGAGGAGACATTCCCGATCACAGGTCACAAAAAAGAAGAGAAGAACGGGCAAAACTATGTCCGAGGCCAGATCAAAAACAGGAATTGGAACTTGAAAAAGTTCCATCGCCTGGTTTTGGTCCACGCACCGGATCTGACAAAACAAAGAAGACGCGTAGCAACAATGAAAAACAAGGTAGGAACAGAACCAAAATCGATCAAGGGCAAAACAAAGCTGGGGCAAGGGCGGAAACAAATCTGACACTTAAACTTTGATCAAGTTTCAAGTTCGGATTCTGTTCTGATCCCACCTCCGACACCATAGAAAGACGACGAAAAAGGGACGAGAAAGGAAGAAAAAGAAGGGGAGGAAACACCCCCCGACCAAAGAATGAAGAATGAAGGTAAGAAAAAAAACAAGCCTGATGGAACCGGGATCGGGATGGGACTAGAACCAGGAATTGGAACATTTGGAAAAGTTTCAAGTTCGGTTTCAGTCTCGATCCCAGGTCCGGCAAAAACGAAAAAGTGCCTAAGGAAAAGAAAACCCAAGGCACACACAAAAACAAAGACCAAAAGATGTTAGAACATAAACGGGATCGGAACGAAAACTGATCCTGGGTGGAACACAGCGGGGGTGGAACCGAAACAAAAATAGGAACTAGAACTTTTGGAAAAGTTTCAAGTTTGGTTTCAGTTCCGATCCCGGGTCCGCCAAAAATAACAAAAACGGGGAAAAAGGCAAGAGAAAGAAACAAAGGGAAAAAACCATTCCACAGTCAAATGCAAGGTCAAAGAAGAAAACGAAATGCACCTAAGTGTGGAATCAGAACTGGAACCAGAACAAAAATAGAAACTGGAACTTTTGGAAAAGTTTCAATGTTCGATTTCGGACCCGATCCTGCCTCCGGAAGAACAAAAGAAAAAAGGCCAAAAGAAAATAAAACGAAAAGGGAAAAGCAAGGCAAAAAACAAAAGGGAGGACCCCCCAATAAACATGAACATCCCCACGCTGGGCTCAACCCTTGTGGGAGCCACATTTAATCCATGTGCTGAACTTTAAAACATAACTTCCCCTGGAGCTGCACAAGAAGCAAACAAGTTAGAAGGTATGTAACTTGGATGGAATTGTTCCTTTAGTTGGCCCTCATGAGCACTCGAAAACATAGGTTACCCTGCCGGATTGAGCCCATAGGTGAAAATTGGGTAACAGTCCATCCTCCAGCTTTTACCACTTGCACATGAAAATAGATTTAATTGATTTATTAAATCCCTATTTTCTTCAACAAGGTATCTTTTTGGAATATTCTTCAAGTTTGAATTCAAAAATCCAAGTTGACATGTACATCCAACAAGGCATTTAATCTCTCTTACATGTCATTTTCCTTAGCCAAGTGGCATTTAATGCATTTCTTTCTTCCCTCTTGCAAGTCATTCAACAAATTTGAAATTCAAAAATAGGCATTTATTGGCACAATCCTCAAAACTTGCACATCCTCCATCCACTCATAGATTGACAAGTGTCATCTTCCCATTGGATGAATGTTAGTCCCACATTGCTCTATTTTGGACATGCATCCTTCAATCTCATCTATAAATAAGAGGATTCATCCCTCATTTGAACATCCACAAATTATGCAAAGTTTCCATGCTCAAATATCTATCAAATTCCATCCATCATTCTTGAATCTTAGCTAGGTTATGTAGGTTTTTAGCTTGGAGCACTCATCAAACATCAAAAAAGTGGATCACTCATCAACATTCATTAACATACATCAATCTTGCATTATAGGAGTTGGGAAAGGGCCAATTTTCACATCAAATTGGCACCAATTCCTCCATGGGATCATAAGCTTGCTAGTTTTATTAGGATTCAATCTCTTTTATTGTATTTCATTGTGTTCTTCATTGATTTTTTCCTAATTTGAGCTATGTTAATCGATTTCATGGAGAATCCTTATTCTTATTTGAAATCTCTCATCTAAAGTGTTTGTTCTTATTGTTTTGCAGGTATTGGGATTGGGGTTCACACATTTGGCGCTAGAGGGAGGGGTACATCCAAGGCCAAGATTTGTTATTGCTTGTCTCTGGAATGATAGGTATTATAAGCCCATTGTCGGTTCTCCCAAGTCTTTGGTTTCTGTTGTAGCCCATTGCGAGCATCATTTGCAGACCCTTGCTTCTGTCATCCATTGCTAAATTAGCTACTGGTCTTTCGTCTTGATATAGCATATGAGATGGATCTGTCTCAATAACTTCTCGGCCAAGATCTCCCAAACTTGTAAAGTTGGGATAGTCCTCAAGAGATGTTTGGGATGTGGAGGCTTCATTTATTTGCGAACCTCCCCGTGATCTAGGAGATTGTGGTAACTCTCCTACCACAAAAGCATTATTATGGAGCTTGTAGTTTCCACAACTGTTATCTTGGATGATGACCTTAATGTTAGAGATGGTGGGGATGGGGGGAGTGGTGGGTGTCTCTATTGCAGAAGTGGATGCGAGGGTGGCGGGATAGATGTATGGTGTAGATGGACCCTCATCATTTTTTGGTACTTCGGGGATTTTATAGTACTTTGCCTCAAGGCTTTTGCAATAGGAGAAGGGTTCGAGATCTCCATGGATGGTAACTTCTTGTCCCTCATGTGTGAATTTCACACAATGATGGAAAGTCGGCGCTACTACCTTCATTGCATGAATCCATGGGCATCCTAGGAGGATGTTATATGGCAAGTCGAGGTCCAAGACCTGACAAGTGGTTTCCATGATAGCAGTCCCTACTTGAATAGGGAGTTTGATTGTGCCCTGAGACACTCTTTCTTGATCATCATATGCTCTTATTGTGATACCCTTTCCTTTGTTGATAGAATCCTCTGAGATTTTCAATTGTTTGATGAGGTTGAGAGAACATATATTCAAACCCACACCTCCATCCACCAAGACCCTTTTGAATTTGCTTTTGTGTACGATGGCTTCCAAGTGGAGTGCATGGTTGTGAGATGTTTGAGAGGGGAAATCCTGGTCAGAGAATGTGAGGAGATTTGGCATAATGATATCTCTGACCATAGCTTGGAATTGCTCTACATCAAGATCTGCAGGGATAGTGGATGAAGCCAACACTTCTTCAAGGATTTTCCTATGGGCAGATGAGATTTTTAGCAACTCCATGATGGAGATTTGCGTTGGCGTTCTTTTGAGTTGATCAAGGATGTTATATCCATTAGGGACAGATCTAGATGCAGGGACTCTGTTTGGCTGGGATGATCTTGCGATGGTAACTTTTCTACATCTTGTGGTGACTCCACAATCAGCACAGATGCCTTTGATGGTGATGAATGTGTAGTATTCATCTAGGGAGGCAACGACTGTTTCATACACATGATTTACGTTTGTGTGGGTGCCTTTCCCCTTATCATTGTTATTATTATTCCCTTTATTGCCATGATTAGGCATCAGATTCGTGTATATCTTAAGATCTTGGTTTCTTGTAGACTGTTCCACATTTATAATCCTTTGATCAATGAGATCTTCAACTATGTTTTTTAATCTCATGCAACTGTTCGTGGTATGGCCTTTGATTTTATGGAATTCACAGAGTTGATTCTCATTATACCAAGGAGGTTTCACATCCGGTTCTTGGTAATTCTCAAAGGTAGGAGCCTTGATGAGTTTTTCGTTTATCATCTTCTTCATTATGACTTCAAGTGGTTCCCCTAAAGCAGTGTATTTTCGCTTGGGGTAACTCTTGTTCCGTTGGGGTGGTCCCCTTTGATCATTGAGATTGTTAATTGTGGGATTGTTGTTTGGTTGTTGTATTGCATGATGATTGTTTTGGTGTTGGATTTGGATTTGTGGTGCGGGTGTATTTTGGTGAGGGGCACTAATGACCACCTTGGCATCGACGAAACCATCATTAGTAACATTTTTGTTCCTTTCCCGCATGTGAGGTTTATCATTGTAATTGTAGGGTGGGTAGTTGTTTTGTTGTTCGAGGTATGAAGTTGATCCCGCGAGTTGAGTCATAAGGGCTCGTTCGATACTGAGTGCCTTGGAGATCAACTGATCATATGTGGTGATCCCTTGTACCTTGAGATGAAATGCCAAGAGGTCGTCAAGGTTGGATATAATGGTGCAAACTTGTTGTTCCTCGGGCATGGTCCACTTGCTCCGATTGGCCTTCGATCACCATCATTGTGGGAATGAAGTGAATGATTTGCCCTTACCTTGTTTCAGAGCTGAGAGTTCTTTTAGACTAACATCCATTGCAATGTTGCATGCATAATTTTTAATGAATGCATCTATAATTTCTTGGAATGTTTTGATGCATGTTGGTAGGCGAGAGAACCATTCCATAGCGTGGCCAGCCAAACTCCTAGGAAATAGCCACATCAGATAAGTATCATTGTATGCGACTTCCATGCAATGAACCTGGAATTCCCTCATGTCATCTTCAGGGTTTCCCGTCCCACGATATTTGTCAAACTTGGGGATCTCAAATCCCTTGGGGAATGGTTTCATCACTAGGATCCTGTCAAATGGATAGGGGCGCAAGTTGCTTGGTGTTTTTATTGTTCACCTTGATTGAAGATTGAGCACTTGTTGCGAGAGAAACTTGATTTGTGTCGTTACATCATTTTGTGGATCAGGGGGTGGGATGAAGGTGTTCTGCAGTGTTTTGATTGTGGGTTGGATGAGTGGGTTGGTTGGTGTGTTGTTTGATGGTATCTGTATATGCTATCGAGCTAGGTATGCTTGCACTTGTTGATGTATGAACAACGCTTGTTGTTGTTCTTGTTGTTGTTCTTGTTGTGCTTGTTGTTGTGCTTGTTGTTGTTCCAACAACGCTTGTTGTGGGGCTGCCACTTGGGCTGCTTCTTGTTGTTCTTGGTATTATTTTATTGCTTGTTGATATGCTTGTAGTTGTGCTACTTGTTTTTGTGCAAGAAGTTGTGCCTGTGCTTGTGTGTGTTGTGCTTGATATTGGGTGTTTTCCTGAGCTTGAACTTGTGCTTGCGCTACTTGTGCTTGGGCTTGTGCTTGTACTGTTTGTTGTTGCAATAGGATTTGGGCTTGGGCAGCCATTTGTGCTTGTAATGCGGCTTGGGCTGCTTGAGCAACTTGTGCAGCTTGAGTGGCTTATTGTTGTTGTTGTTGCAATAACGCTTGGGCTTGTGCAACTTGTTGTGCTTGTAATGCGGCTTGGGTTGCTTGGGCAACATGCGCAACCTGAGCAACTTGCTAAGCAGCTAATTGTGCGGCTTTTTGCTTTTGCACTTGTAGGAATCCCCTTTGAAAAGCAACTTGTTGAGCTACTTGCAATTCCATGTTGTATTGGCTTGACATGCTGGAAGTTGGTGGTGGTGGGGGTGGTGGTGGATTTGGAATGGCGTTTGTGGTGGTGGTGAGTGGTGATGTCGTGTTGGTGATTTGAGTGGTGGATGGTGTCATTGATGTGGTTGGTCCTTGAGAGACCATGCTTTGTGATGTTAGGGGAGTGGTTGATGATGTCACGATTGCTTGTGTAGTTGTCATGTGTTGTTGCGTTATCAATGACAAGTTTTGTGTGATGTTTTGATTGATATTTGAAATATTGGTTTGATTGATACTTGTTAAAGGGGGAAGCCCTAAGCCAAGGAGTGGTGTGGATGATGATGGCAATGGTGGAAGAGGTGAAAATGTGAGGGGTGTGAGTTCTTGCAAAAAATTTGTGGTGTCGAAAATGCCCCCAGGTCCGAACATGTCACCTTCCTCTTACCGATTTGTGAGGAGAGAATTTTGAGGTGTTGCATGGAAGGATGATGATGATGGATCGTTATGGAAGGTGAGAGGAACATACTTATGTAATGGATTTTGGGGTATTTTTTGTTCCAAGATGGTATTTGCATCCAATTCTTGATTGTTAACAAGGGGGTGTGTTTGAATAACATTGAGAAATGCATTTCCCTTATTAACATTAGGTTGAGTTGGAGCAAAAGATGTCGCGATTTGCGAAATGTTTTGAGTGATGCTTTGGGATGGGCGTGTAGATGAGATAGGGATGGTGGATGAGATTGGAGGTAAAGATGTCTCCACTATAGTACTCACATCAAAATCAGAAGGTAATTTGGCCCCTTGTTTTGCTAGCTCAAGCATGTATAGTGAAGGGTTAAGCCTCATCATGATATTGATGATTTTATGATTTTTTGGATTTTGGAGCATTTTAGTTATTTCTTCATGTGACATCCCAAGGGTAAGATCTTCTCATTGGTTTCCTCTTGTGGGTTTTGTGATGATGAGATAGTCAAAGGATTGCTTGATTCGACTAGATTCATTTCAACGTTAGTTTGGCTTAGATCACTTGAAGCGGGTGTTTCTTTGTTGGCTTCCATGTTCTTCTTGTATTGATATCTAGTTTGAACCATAAAACAAGGATCAATTTTCAAGAATATGGGAGATGAATCTCTTAATTCTTTGGATTGATCTTTACTTTATGCACAAAAGAGAAAAAATTAGGATATCTTGAGGATCGAAAGATGATATGACGATGATGCAAGAGATGGATGATGTGGATGTTTTGGTCTTTTGCTAAATTTTGAGGGGGATGCTAGACTTTTGGGACTTTCGGATATGTTTCGGATTTTGATCTTGATTTTCTTGGATTTCCCTTGATTGATTGATTTTGAACAAATAGACCCTTAGATGTTGGATGATTATCTAAGGGATAGATTTTCTCAAAGGACGATAATTTGAATATGTGTAGGGAGAAGGATGCATCTACCCACACCTATTCAAACAAGATGATAGTTTAACTAAGCATATGAAGAAGGATGCATCTACATATACCTAGCTAAACAAGATGGTTTGATAAATTTTGACTAAGCATATGCAAAAGGATGCATCTACACATACCTAGCCAAAGATGTTTTGATAAAGATTTCAAGGATTTTGTCTCAAGGATTTGATGATTTTGATTTTTTCCAAAAAGCCTAGCATGAAGGATGATTTCAAGATTTCTCAAAAGGTGATGGTGAGATGATTTTTGCTTTGATGTTTCAAGGATGGAAAAAGATTTTGATTTCTTTTGATCCTAAGATGAACCTAAAAAAAAAAAAAAAATTACCTAAACCTCGGTATTGAAGAACAAAAGGCCAAAAGTGCACCGTTGCGGTGCACTTTCCCTCCCAACGGCGCAGTTTGCAAAGATAAAGGACCGTCGTGTCGCAGTTTAGAAATCACCCTGCCGACCACGAGCTGAGCAGCAGAGTTTGGAATTTGTTTTCAAACTCCAAACTCCGTCGCCGCGGTGCAATTTGACACCGAGCAACGCAATTTGATTTATGAGCGGCGCTATATAGTGCCGCTGTAGAAGGACTGACTTTAAAAGCATTAAATGAAGGCTAAAAATGAAAAACGAAGCTCAAGTAAGGATCACTTATTGGTGCCCCAATGTCGGGTGGCCGCTGGTATGTCTAGACTCGGTCAGAAATGTGCATCGGAAGCTGTCGTTGCTCCATATCGTCATGAGGTTAGAGCTCAAATCTCAAGGTTGCTAATGGTTGTGTGAAAATGAATTGAAAGTGACCCCTCAGAGTCTTTTTAAGCTTGAAAATTAGGGTTTTTTCACCCTAATTGGCTATCCTGCTAGGGTTTTGGACCCTTGAGGCTGTTTTTTTGTCTAGTTGAGTCCTGTTTTACATCGTTTTATTGCATTTAGACATGTTTTTTGGCCTCCTGGAGCCTTTTCGGACATGTCGGGCACCTTGTCCTCTTTTTTCGCAAGATCACCCAAAAATTGAAATTTTTGTCCAATCTCTCGAGGGCGAAATATATTGGCATGTTTTCTCTTGCTAGGCAGCAGTGGGGCAAGATTTTTTTTAAAAAGCAAAATTTTTTAGCTTTGATCGAGATCGTTTATTCTTTGAACCAACACAAAAAGTGCATTGCTTCAAAGAGGGGAAAAATGTAGACACGTAAAATGTACCGATTGACATTGTGCATCTGATCCCGAATACTAACATTGTTTCATCCTGAATCATCCCTCGGTCTAACCATTTAATCAAATTTCCTTATTTGATTAAATTCATCAATTTCCTTCCCTTAATTAAATAAATCATTTTATCTAATTAAGTCCCTCTTTTGTTAATTAAATCAATCAATATGATCTAATTATCCCTATTTAATTAAATAATTTATTTTATTTGATTAAATCTCTAAAGTCTATCTATTAAATTAAATAAATTAAAACCTTATTTAGTTTAATCTAACATCATCTCTTTAAATTAAATAAATCAAAATCTTTATTTAATTAATCTCTTATCACATTCCTCTCATATTTGATTTAAATAAATTCACAAATCTAAGTCAAATTTGTCACATCATCTAATCTCTCATTAAATTAATTAACTTGGATTAATTTAATCTCCTATCATGTCCCATCCTCTAGCTTTTACCACTTGCACATGAAAATAGATTTAATTGATTTATTAAAACCCTATTTTCCTCAACAAGGCATCTTTTTGGAATATTCTTCAAGTTTGAATTCAAAAATCCAAGTTGACATGTACATCCAACAAGGCATTTACTCTCTCTTACATGTCATTTTCCTTGAGCCAAGTGGCATTTAATGCATTTCTTTCTTCCCTCTTGCAAGTCATTTTAACAAATTTGAAATTCAAAAATAGGCATTTATTGGCACAATCCTCAAAACTTGCACATCCTCCATCCACTCATAGATTGACAAGTGACATCTTGCCATTGGATGAATGTTAGTCCCACATTGCTTTATTTTGGACATTCATCCTTCAATCTCATCTATAAATAAGAGGCTTCATCCCTCATTTGAACATCCACAAATTATGCGAAGTTACCATGCTCAAATATCTATCAAATTCCATCCATCATTCTTGAATCTTAGCTAGGTTATGCAGGTTTTTTTAGCTTGGAGCACTCATCAAACATCAACAAAGTGGATCACTCATCAACATTCATCAATCTTGCATCATAGGAATTGGGAAAGGGCCAGTTTTCACATCAAATTGGCACCAATTCCCACATGGGATCATAAGTTTGCTAGTTTAATTAGGATTCAATCTCTTTTATTGTATTTCATTGTGTTCTTCATTTTTTTTTTCCTAATTTGAGCTATGTTAATGGATTTCATGGGGAATCCTTATTCTTACTTGCAATCTCTCATCTAAAGTGTTTTTTCTTATTGTTTTGCAGGTATTGGGATTGGGGTTCACACAGTATCAAACATACATCTATATCTTGAATGTACCAGAGAAAGTAGTGAAGCCATCAAATATAATTAAAACATACATGGTTTTTTCTAACTTGTTTGCTTCATGTGCAGCTACAGGTGCAATCATATTTTTAGATCAAATGAGTGGTGGAAATGTGGCTCCCATGAGGGTTCAACCCAGCTCATTATAGATGCAAAACTTTTTAGGTGTATTTTAGTGCATTCAATGCAGATTACAATAACAATATTTTCTCATTAAAAACAGTGAGTATTGAAATTTCAATGAAGCTATAGTGCCAATGAAAATCATGAGTAAAGATTCATAGTATTATAGAAAACAAAGACTGAGATCCTTCTCATTTCATGGTGGTTCAATCAAGAAGGGGTTTATTAGTCACAACATTGAATTGATAAATTCATTGGTCTAAGTAACAAGCCACTGCTTAATGGAACCACAATGAAACAATAAACGGTAAAAGCTATAAGTAAGAGAAATATCCATTGCTCAAGGATTGAGTTTTTCCAAGAACATGATGCATTAAGTGATGTTCATATTTAATGAAGCCATCATATAAATGTTATCTTCAGATGCAAGGAATAGAAGGTTTTACAATAGCTTAAGGGGGCAGTTTTTGACATAGGAATGGAAAATAATTGAAAGCATTTCAGATCAGACTACATTTGTTTTGAGAAAAGAGGTAAAGTCAATTCAGGCCAATATAACAATGTCTTGTTACATGAGATCAATTCAAGAAGAGTGTTTATTGAAAGTGGATTGAGAATAGTGCAATCAAATGCTTCAAGAAACAATATCATTTGATATCAATCAAAACACTATGCGTTATGAATCACTCAAGAATGGAGGAAGAAAAGTGACAAGTCCTATGTCAAGGTATTTAAGAAAATAGCAATACCTGTAGATAACTCAATCAGAGAAGAATAGAATCATGAATGCAAATATTTATTCCTAAGTGGTGGAGCAACAAATAGTGAGTATGTAGTGCCATATTCCCATTTTCAGGTCCAATTACAAAGGTTGGTGGTTTCTAGAAAAGGAAAGCTTACAAGAGATTACATTATTCAAGTAATTTGAGATACAGGAGCTTGAATAAGCTTACTTTGCTTAACAAAAAAATAGAAAGAGAAAATTCATTTTTGTAGAAGCAACAGGAAAGAACCCTCAAGTACCTATAAGAAAGAGAAAGGTTCCAACTTCTAACAAACCTTTAGGAGGAGGGTTTGTGAATATACAACCTTTTTAAAAAGTAATATTCATGAAGGAATAGGAAGAATGCATAAATATTTTGAATGATATCCACACTGTACAATGGCATTGAATCATTTTGCAAATCTTCTTCACAGAGACAACATTTTCTTTTGTGGAAAACTCGACTAAGCTATTTTGTTTTCATTGCATTTAAATGTATAGGGAAAATAATTTGTGAATTATACAAAGTTTTATTCATCATAGTGTCACAAATCCTTCAGAAAAACACAATGTCGTGTCTTGGAGTTTGAGCCTCAAGATTTTAATAGAACAGAACAAATCCTCGTCGAATTTTTTATACAAAAATGCATAGATTAAGCCTCAGAAAAACCCAGTTACAAGAAAATGACTTGGTTGCGGCCATAAAAGACATAGAAGGAGCTTTATAAAAACCAGATGAGGAAACCCTTGTGGGTTTTATTGAAAATCTGCATAATGGAAACAAAGTAACCCTGAACCATAATCAATTTGTTGAAGGTCAAAGCCCAGCGCAGCCATAGAAACAAATGACAGAGGGAGACAAAATTTTATGTTTTTGTATCAAATATAATATGGAGGTGCGGCCACCATGAAACAGTAACTTTAAATCATAAACCCACGATTTGGGTTTTTGTTTTGAGCATGATTTCAAGCTACAAATAGACAATGAAGCCCATGTTCTGAGAGACAACTTACCAGATTCGAATTTGAAGGAATTTCATATATATTTCAACAGAAGCCCCAGGATATGTTTCAATATTGATCTCATAAGGATCATAAGAGACAACAATAGAAGGTGGAAACATACATAAAAATATAAGAAAATGTGATGGTCGCGGCAAGAAGATCAAGAAATACTCCAAAAATTGGAGAGTAATGCTCAAATCAATGTGTGAAAACAAGATTTACCTTTGTTTTACTGGCAAGATCTTTACAAATGCCTCTGTACAGCTCAAATCTTACCTTCAAGATTGCAGGTCAAGCTCTATAAACCCTCATAGAGGCAGACTTAGCTTCTTCAAGAAGCTTCAATAAAATAAAATGCAAATAACTTTCACCTTTTCACATTTTTCCTTAGGGTTAAACCCTAATGTATATGGTCAATAGAATAGGAATTTTTTGCCTTCATTTTATCAAAAGGCATTGTCAATTAATTCCCCATAGTTAAAATTGGTGCTTTCTCATATGCCTTGTATAAGGCATGTTCAACAATTTTTTGACTCAGCAATTTCCTTTGCTTAAAATTTTTCACCAAATGCATGGAGGTGCATAGATTTATTTCATTTTTTTTGCATTTGATTTTATATTGAAAATGATTAAATTTAAATGATAATTTATAAATCATTTAATTTAATTCATTATCTTTTAAATGCAAAATTATAGGTGAACCATGTACTATATGACTAAGTCATGAGAAAGATGAGGATATATTTGTATTTATGATTATAGAGGGCATTTAGGGAGGTTGAGTTTTATTTGCAAACATGTGGAGAAAAGATAGGATGATTCATCACTTTGTTGAGAGAATATAGGCCTTTTTAGAGCAATTTTAGGAGTAGTTATGGTTGGATTAAGTCTTGCATGACTTTTTCATCCAACATGAGCTCTTTTTGAGTGGATTTGAAGGCTAGATTTTATGCCTTACTATTGCATCTAACCCAAGGCTTTCTAGAGCCTTGTTTTGTGGAGCAACTTGAGTGTTGGCTACTTAGTCACATTTGCTACTCATTTTTTAGTTAGTTCTAACTATGCAGATTGGAGACATTGTTACCTTTACAATCTTTTGCTACAGTTTTGTCATATTTTGTAACTCTTAAGATATGGAATACAGTTTATACCTTGGAGATAGCTAGTAATGGAATTTTTTCCTTCATATTCTTGCAGATCTTGTGTATGTCAAGAAGATTGACCAAGTTATTAGTGAAATTATTCTTTTTCCTTATAAATTTGTCTCTTAATTTGTACCTTTTTTCTACAAAAAGCTTGTTCTTGCAAGTTGCTAGGAGTGTCTTTAAAATACATATAACCTTTAATTGTGAATTCATTTTCCATTTACAAGTTTGTGTATTCTATCCTCTTAGTGAAATATTAATGCAAAAGATATCCTGCAACAGGTTGTGCAAGTGTTTCTCCACTACCAATCAAAATCAAGTGTCATAGTTTCTCTGGTTTTCTTGTTCACTTAAAAGTTAGGTGTATCACCATAGGAAGAATATATTTTTATTGATTTTTATTTTTAAAGCAATCTTTCTCCCTTTTCCTTATAAATTCAATAGATTAGGTGATAACCAACATAAGAAGTCGGCCTTCTCCGGAGGTTCTTTTCCATTTTTAGGTGACCCACAACCTGGAAAAGTTCCTATGTTCCTCTAAAGTATCAAGTTTCTACAACTTGATAATGGTGCAACTTTACGAGATAACACTACCAAATATAAAGGTTGTGTTTGATTCAATTGAGATAAAAATAGAAAAATCTTAAAAAACCTACCCTTCATGTTAATATCCTTGTTTCGATAAAAAATAATATTTTGAATTATACAAAAAATGTTGCATTGAATAAGCCAATAATACTCTAAATTATAATTAATTTAAATAAAATACTAAGTTAATAAATAAAATTTATCAAAAAATCACAAAATAAATGCATGTCCTATATATTGGTGTTAGTAATCTATATTAAGAAATTGTGAATTGTTTGTATTTTCCTCAAAATTATGTTGGATGGAATTTTTTAGTGATTAAAAATATTGTAGAGTATAAGAAACAAGCTACTAATAAATGCTTTAAAAATGAGACAAAAATTTATTTTTTTAAATATATTTAGAATTTGTGAAATCTCAAAAATCACTATTTCACATCATCTTCAAATTCTGAACAATTTGTTTGCTATAAGTGTAGAAAATAAAAAATTAGTAAAAAATATTGATTTAAATGTCTCATTTAAATCAAAAAGTGGGATACTCCCAAGTTATGTTTCCACCCTACATAAACTTTTATATAAAGATAATAATTTTGTTTTGATAATGTATTTTCATCCATCAAGCATCTTCCAGGAGATGCATTGTCTCTCTCTTTAATAGAGAAAATCAAGCTTCTAGACAAAGGAAGTGTGTAAATCCTTTGATGAGGCAAATTTTACAAAAGCGTGAACGAAATTTATTGATTTTATACTTTTAAATGGTTTTCTTTGGTGTCATTCATTTTTATTATTTAGAGTGGGTATGGTTTAATTTTTTTATTTTGATTTTTTATGTTAAATTATATATAAAGTCAATGCATATGTTTGTATTTTGTGAGCACTCATGTGAACATTTATATGTTTTAAATAATGGAAATGTTACAAAATCGTTATTGTATTAGTGATTTGTATCATAGATTAAAGTGAAGATTATTATTTTTTAGTTTTGATGGTTAATCAACATATCACAACATGATAACAAAGTGGAGTAAGAGTCTCAAATTGAAATGGAAATTCTAAAATCTTTACTACCTAAAAGTATTATGGTATGCAAAGACAATGAAAACTAAGAGGAATAATAAAGATTAAATGTAATGAAAATAACTTTTACTTTGCTTTCTAATACTTCTCAAATTGAGTTTGAAGAGGAGTGCTCCCACTATTGAGAGATCTTAAAAAACTCTCTCAAACTCTCTTGATAAGTTCTAGATGGTGTGGATAAATGTTAGAAAACTGTAGGTTGTTTGGAGATCTAGCAACATGAATTAAATTGATGAAAAAGGCTTGAAGAGGATTGGATTTATATATTTGAAGACGAGTTGGTTAATGACTTAGATTTAACTTGAAAATCAAGGACTAGGGATGATTAAGAGATTAGGAATAGAATAAATAAATAGTATTTATTTAATGGATAGGAATAAGATAAAGTCTAATTTGGTTGGATATGAACAAATTTAAGTGTTTACAATATGATTTTATCGCAATATCAATTTAAATTTTTACAATAAATTTCTAATCACATGATTTTTTTTCTTCTTCTTCCAATATCATATTGAAGTCTCCTAAAATCAAACTCCATAATTGATACATACTTTCTTTAATCCACAAAAAATTAAAACTTAATAATCCATATAAAAAAATATAACCTGGAAATAAAATTTTAACATCTTTATAGTATATCTATAACCATTAAAATTGTATAACCCAATAGTTTTATAGAAACAAATAAGCTATCCAAAAGAAATATAAAGGTTAAAAAGGGTACAAATTTAGAAGAAAATACTTTTCCGAGGTAAGAGAGATCAAATCCAATAACGTGACTTTCTCCTTTTCAATTTTGAAGACAATTAAAAATATGTTTCTATTTATTAAAGGTTTGTTTAAGATGACTTCCTTGGAGCTGCTGAAGGAAAGCCTAATTTACAGCAAACCACACTATGAAAATAAGCAAACAAAAAAAAATCTTAGAATTTTATGTAACCGTTACTGAATTGTTGCTCAAGTAAGACTATCATAAATAGAATCTCATAAAATAAAGTCAAAAAATACAAAGTTTGAAATTTCCCAAATAATTCTAAAATGTCTCGATTCAAAACAGGGGAAACAATTCTAGCTTTTATTCAAATTATATCATCGCCAGTAGAAAGCTATGTTTATTTTCTAGCTGTGTTATAAAAACAGAGTATATTAAAACTTCAGCTAAAATCTTTGGCTGTTTTTTTTTGCTTAAATCTCAAGTGCTTAGGTAAATTAAGACACAGCTTAACAGGATTACAACCACCTTTCCGATCTTCAGCAGGAACTTGGCTGCACAAATATAAAGCAAATTGAGAGATAGGAGAGCTCAAGAAACATCTTTCACACCTGCAGGGAAGACTTAGTTTCGAAATCTTTCAAAGAGATAAATGATGGTGCGGTCTATCAGCTGTAAGCACTTTCTGCTCAATGTTGTGGTAAGACACAACACTCCGATAACAAGATCAAACCCAAATGCAAAGCTAAGTCCTGCTCCCACTCCCCGCCACATATCCTCCTCCTCCTCCTCATCATCATCATCTTCATCACTTTTATCGACATTCTGCGCTCCAGGAGGGCTTGTTAGACAGGACATATTGAGCTCAAGGTTGCAACAAGACTCGTTCATTGGGAAGCCGCATAGACCTGAATTATGTGAGAAGGATGAGGCTTCAAATGTTGAGAACTGCTTCCCTTGTGGTATCATTCCCGTTAGATTATTGCAGGGCACATCTAGAACACTTAGGAATGTTAGATTTGTCAACTCCACAGGAATAATTCCAGACAGTTGGTTTCGCGAAAGATCAAGGGACTCTAGCTGTACCATTCTTCCCAAGGACTCGGGGATAGCACCACTAATATGGTTTCTTGAAATGTTCAAAACGATCAAACCAATGAGAGATCCCATGCCTGCAGGAACAGAGCCACCTATTTTATTGCTTGATAGATCAAGACATTTTACTAAACTCAAAGCTCTCGCAAACTGGAGATCTGATCCTTTACTTCTTATGCTTATTTTCTCTACATAGGTTGAGCCTGTTATCCATCCAAATTCAAAGACTTCTACATTCATTGAGTCGTTTGCCATGCCCTTCATCTCTTACATGCTGTCCGAAATTACTCCTGACAATCTGTTCATTGAAAGGTCTAGTATTTGGAGAAACGGTAATTTGCTCACATCAGCAGGTACACTTCAAATCTGTTTGATCTTAAGATCAAAATCTTAAGATTAGGAAGCTTTAGAATCCAGTTTGAAGAAATATTCCCTGTCAGATTGTTATCCCCCACATCCAATATCTGCAACTGTGTACAATTTGCAAGTTCTGGCAAAACCCCAATACCCCATTTAGACGATTTCGATTGATTTTCAGTGTTTGAAGTCCACTCATGTTTCCCAACTCCACTGGCAACTCGCCTTCCAAGTAATTTTCCCGCAAATTCAATACATCAAGATAACTGCAGTTTACAAAACCTTTACGAATCTTACCCGTAAGTCGATTATTGGACAAATCCAGAATCTGAAGAGACTCATACGTAATAGATGGAATGCTACCACTGAGATTGTCGTGAGACAGAGATAGATAGCTAAATGTATACTCGCCAATTTCAGCTGGAATGGATGCATAAAAATGATTTTCTGACAGGTCCAATATAACCACTGAAAGAGGAGGAAGCGGAAGAGGACCTTGTAAGTTATTGCAATGCAAGTCCAGAACCTTCAATCGCGGGGGGTTCATTAGCTTTGAAGGTAAAGCACGTGTGAAGTGATTATGAGACAGGTTGAGCCTGGTTAAGAGCAGGAGAATCCCATATCCACGAAGGAATACTGCCTCATAATCTGTTATCAGACAAATCCAGATGGTAAATGTCAAACTGAGATTTTAGGAAGGCGGGCAACTCACTTCCCATGTTGCATGATCTTAAATTCAATGTCCGAAAAGAGTTTTTTGGAATCCAAGTTGGACTGACTTTTACAGTTAACATGTTATTAGAAATGTCCATGTCGACAAGTCTGTCGAGATTAAGAAAAAACGACTCTGAAAAGGTCCCGCTTAAACGATTGGAGGACAGGGAAAGAACCCGAAGTTTGGATAGATTTAAGATGTTTCGAGTTATGGCTTGATTTAACATGTTGCTGCTAAGATCAAGTGTGCGGAGGGAAAATAGTTGACCTATGGAAGCCGGGATTTTGCCATTCAAGAGGTTATTACTCAGATCAAGCACGACAAGGGACTTTAGGTTGGCCAAGGAAGGAATTCTACCGTTTAGTTGATTGTTTCTTAGACAAAGCCATGCGAGAGAGGTAAGATTCCTGGAAGGGGATGGAATTCTACCACTCAATTGGTTCTGATTCAAGTTAACGTAGCTGAGCTTCACAAATGCACCCAACAGAATGGGGGCGACGGAGCCCTCCAACTTGTTGGATGAAAGATCAATATAGACCAAAGGAAATGACTGTCCTAATGGAGGCCTAGCCTCAAACGAAGGGATCTTCCCTTGGATGTTGTTCGATGAGATATCCAACTGTTCAAGCCCTGAAAGATTTGCAATAGTGGAAGGAAGCATACCTTGCAGTAAGCAGTAGGAGAGATCCAAGAGAATTAAAGAGGAGATGTTGGCAATTGAATCTGGAATACCTCCTGATACAGTTGTTGCTGCAAGAACAAGGCTATTAAGCCGCACAGACTGTCGCGGCAAAATACTTGAAAGGTTCCCTCCAAGGTCCAGATTAGCAGACAAGTCAACTTCTTGCAGGTTTGGAAGGTTCAACAGATCAGAAGGGATGGAGCCCTGAAGCTCACAGTTACCAAGCTTGAGAGAAACCAGGTTGGAAAGGTTCTGTAAGCGAGCAGTTATGGATGAGAAGAAAAAATTGCCACCGAGTTGGAGGTGGGTTAGACGGGTAAGATTTGCAATGGAAGGGGGAATTGGCCCAGACAGCCCACAGTTGGACATTCGAAGACGTCTGAGATTGTGCATGGTGGAGATAGCTTTGGCCCATTCATCACTTGCCACACGCAACATATTCACCCCGTCCAGAAGCAGCTCCTCTAAATCTCTCAGCTTTCCTATCCACATCTCCATGTTCTCAATCGAGAGGGAGGAGAAGGAAATGTAAGGATCGGTGGAAAGATCCAGGTAGCGCAATGTCGACATATTGCCCAACTCCCTAGGTATGTTTCCCACAAATCCAGCATTTGACAGGTTCAAATACTGCAAATTCTTCAGCATATGAAATTGGTCAGGGACACCAACATCAATGAAGTCGTTGTAGCTCAGATCCAAGTGTTCTAACATTGTTAGATTAAACAAGGGCAAAAGCACATCATGTCTATTTACAGAGGAAAGAACATCGCTGGCATATATCCCCGAAAAAGGATTACCAGTTGAATTTCTCATCGTTGTCAGATTGTACCCACGAAGATACCGAAGATCCAGATGAACGACGTGGCCTGTATCATGGTGACATAGAATTCCCTCCCATTGGCAACAGTTGGAAGCATTCCACGTTTTCAATCGACCGGAGGGGTCGTGAAGACCTTCCTTAAACTGCAAGAGAGAAAGTTTTTCACCTTCTCGACAGGAAGATCCCCAACTAATGGGGAGCATGAGCAGACCAAATGTCCAAAACAACTCCATTGGGTGTTTGGGAGTTTTACAATCCAAACGAACTGCTGCAGTTGCTTTGAGACGCCTATGAATTTAGGAGCAAACTTTGGAATGTTATTTCTGAATAAATCAAAGCCTTAAATGATTCTGATCAAGACTCCTCGATATTAATGGAAGGTGTGAAGACTTTGAAAACATGCACAACTTAGGCCAGTTGATTCTTCTGAGATTAGAAAATGTCTGAAGCTTCAATTCAGGAGGGGAAAGGGTGGAAAATGTTGGAATAAATTAATTTCTAGGATGTACAAAGGTCTATCGGCACAGACCAGTAGGACCCCTCACACCATCTCCAGCCGCACAGCTCCGTCTTCAGCAGCTACACGTTCTCGCCATTCTCTCTCACCTGTCAGCTATAAATATCATAGGTAACACTACATTGTCTAGCCAATTTATTGTGCATTTATCTATAAATCTAATGTACATGGGTGAAAAAAATATCAAATTATCAATTTTGTTTATGATGCTTCTACCATCCATGGTCTCTTCACTAAAATATTTAATAATATTGATCATTTCATGTATAGGGGAAGGGATTCATTTATCGTCCATGTTTCAATAACCGTTCACTCTTTGCTCACCTTTTCCCCAAATAAATTTAATAACATTTTGCAAATACACCAACATATGTTCACATGTGAATGTGTAGTTGACCTATAAATGTAATCAACTACACATACAATTGCATTTATAATATAACACATGTTGCTCCAAAATACCCACTTTACAATTTTTGAAAATCTTTTATGTTTACTATTACCACTCACTTGCATAGACTGCAAAATTCAATACATATTATATTTACACATCTATATACACAGTTATTGGTTTTTAATTTGACATAATGAGAAGCTCCTATCAACTTTACGAGTTGTCAAATGCACATTCTCTCACACTTCCTCTCAAATCTACATGTATTAACTCCATTTACTATAGGTACCTACACAAACCAGTACGACCCCTCATGTCATCTCTAGTCGTCCAGCTTCATCTTCAATAGCCCCATGTTGTTCTCACTATGCTCTCTCACTTGTTAGCTATAAATATCATAGCTAACACTTTTCTACAGTGTCTAATGAATTTATTGTGCATTTATCTATAAATTTGATGTACAAGGGTGGAAAAAATGATAATAAATTATCAATTTTGTTTATGGCATCTCTATTATCCATGGCCTCCTAAGTAAAACAATTTATAATTTTTGATCATTTCATGCATAGGGGAAGGGGACCACTTACCACTCATGTTCCAATAACCGTTCACTCCTTGCTCACCTTACCCCCCAAATAACTTTTGCATATTTTAACCACTAAAAGACTTTAAAAAGTCTAATGACATTTTGCAAATGAACCAATACATGTTCATATGTGAATGTGTAGTTGACCAATGAATGTAATCAACTACACATACAATTGCATTTATAATATAAGACATGTTGCTCCAAATATCCACTTTTACTGTATTTTTTAAAGATCTTTTATGTTTACAATTACCACCCACTTGCATAGGGCGCAAAACTCAATACATATTATATTTACACATTTATATGCATAGTTATTGGTTTGTAATTTTTCATAATGAGAAGTTCCTATTAACTTTATGGGTTGTCAAATGCACATTCTCCCACACTTCCTCTCACATCTACATGTATTAACTCCATTTACTATAGGTACATGCACAGACCAGTAGGACACCTCATGCCATCTACAGCCGCCCAACTTCATCTTCAACAACCTCACATTGTTCTCGCCATGCTCTGTCACTTGTCAACTATAAATATCATAGCTAACACTTTTCTACAATGTCTAGAAAATTTATTGTGCATTTATCTATATTTATCTAATGTACAAGGGTGGAAAAAATGATAATAAATTATCAATTTTGTTTAGGGTGTCTCTATCATCCATGGCCTCTTATCGCATAATATTGATCATTTCATGCATAGAGGAAGAGGCCCACTTACCACCCATTTCCAATAACTATTTACTCCTTGCTCACCTTACCCCCCAATTAAATTTTGCATTTTAACCATTAAAACCCTTTAATAACATTTTACAAATGCACCAATACATGTTCACGTATGAATGTGTAGTTGACCAATGAATGCAATCAACAACACATACAATTGCATTTATAATATACAACATGTTGCTCCAAAATACTCACTTTTACAATATTTAAAAACCTTTTATGTTTACAATTATCACCCACTTGCATAGGGTACAAAACTCGATACATAATATATTTACACATATATATGCATAGTTATTGGTTCTTAATTTTCCATAATGAGAAGCTCCTATCAACTTTATGGGTTTTCTAAAGCACAATCTCCCACATTTCCTCTCACATCTACATGTATTAACTCCATTTACTATAGATACATGCACAAATAGTAAATGGTGTAAGATTTCCCTAAAAAACATCAAACCAAATATAATGCATAATTCAATCACTTCAACATAGAAATCATACATAAATGGCAACTACAAATTCAAATCATCGAATCATCCCCAAACATATTCAAATTTGAAACTCAACAACCAAAATGAATGCATTCATTCATTAGATTTGAATAATTTTTATAAGATGGAAAGTAGCCAGTGTCAATTTCAATAAATGGACCAACACTATCAAATTCCCCCAAGTTCTCACTTAATATCCTCTGCATACTACAAAGCATCAACATGCCTCCTCTATACACATTCCTCAAATATCCACACATCTTCTGGTCCGTACACCCTTATTTGAATTCCTTATCAACATAATTTGAAAATAAGATACTCAAACTAATAGTGATATATATACTTTACTAAATTTGAGTTTTCATAATACAAAATACTATTAGATTGTTAACCAAAGTTGACATTAATATATACTAGAGTCAATATTGTTGGGATTAAGGTGTATCAACCTTAGTGAGTCCCATGTTGAAATAATTTATTTATTTTCCCCTATGTTGTTGGTTTAATTTATTAAATACAAAAATATATGTTTCCAAATTGCTAAGGCACTTTATGGGACTCAACAGTGACTTGGCTTCCTACATGCAAAGTGCAAAGGAAGAGAATACAACACTTGTCACGTGGATGCTCCTTTAGGAAGAGGCAAATGTTTATACATCTAAAATAAGCGTCGTGTTGACATGTGTCATTTTATTTTATAAGATATAGCATTTGGCGGGCCCACTTCTATGCACATTCCTTTCTTGGAAAATGGGAAGCAACAGAGAATGACACTTTTTGTCCAAGATGGACATTTATATCAACAACAATGAGTCCCACTTTTTGGCCAAGATGGACATTTATATCAACATTTTTAACTGAATCTTCACCTACTTAGACCTATAGCAACTAAACCATTAAGAATTTGAAGATGATATGAAGTAATGATTTGTGGTAATTTATGTGTAGATTCTAAATATTTATTTTTAATTTTTTTGAAATAAATCTCTTTCAACATCTCCTTTAATAACTAGTTTTAAATAGTGAACAACATTTTAGAAAGTAATGTTTATGTCCTCCAACATAACATTTTTTCTAGAAAAGATAAAATTCTAATTTTTAGAATATAGATTCTCAACATCAATATCTAGTGCATGGATATTTTTTCATAATTTTTTGTTACATTTTTTTTTTAATTTAATTTTTGAAGTCACTATAACTATAATTTGGACATGGGTAAACCCACAAAAGTGGTTTACAATTCAAATGAGGAAGGAAAACTAACAAAACTGACTCCATGCCAAAAAAATTCATTCTTGGGGTTCGAACGAACCAAAAGAGGGTTCGATCGAACCCACTCAATGTATCCCGCCAAAAAAACAATGTAACCCCTTTTTGAAAGGGGGTTCGCTCGAACCCCACGAACCCCCCTTTTCCTTGATGCCTGCTCTCTGCCACCAAAAAAATAAAAAATTTAGCCCTTCAAAGCTCGGGTTGAAGATGAAAATGGAGGAGACTTCACAAACCTAACTAGATTCAGATAGTCCTCAGAACGAGCTATCCAACGACTATAATTTTAATATGTTTTTGTTTTATTATCTATTTATTTTTTTAGTTTTATTAAACGTAGGTTTTTCACCAAAAATGAAGCTCTATGTTCTACACATATCGAAAAATAGAAGATTATAAAAAAAAAATTGAAAAATATGAGTGCACCAAATATTGAAGTCCTTGATCCAACAAAAAAAAATGAATTTTGATACATACAAAAAAAGTTATGTGTTATACAGTTTGCCTATGTCTGAATTGTAATTGGTTTGACTTTGAAACTTGATTAAGGAAAAAATGTTCAATAAAACACTATCTAACCAAGTGGAAGCACTAGATATCAAAGTTACAAATCTAAATTGAAAGAATTAGAATTTTATCCTTCATGGAAAAAAAGTTATGCATTATACGATGAGCGTCACTCCTTAAAAATGTTATTTTCTGAAGAAAAAAAAAAACCAGTTTTCAAGGGAGATAGAAAAAGAGGTGCATCTAATTCCAAAAATTTTGAAAAAAATTATTTAGAATCTACAGACAAAATGTCACGAAACTCTAGTTTGCATCATCTTCAAATTCCTCACAGTTTAGCCGCTATAGGTGCCCGAAAGTGAAAATCTACTTAGAAAAAATTATTTCAGTGTCCAGTTTGGCCAAAATTTGTAAACCACTATTGTGGATCACCCACATAGGTGTATGTCGCCCAGCATAACTTTTTGTGTATATATTGAAATTCAATTATGTTTTTGGTGAAACAAGGACATCAATACCTAGTGCAAAGGTATTTTTTAAATTTTTTACATGGTTTACTCTTTTTTCACCTTTGTAGAAGGAAGAATGTGATGTTCAGTGAAAAACCAATGTTTAGTATAAATTGAAAATTGAATACATGATAAAATGAAAATGTATCAAAACTAGATACTTATTGGAAAGCTCATTTTAAGGACTACGATCTTGCAAAATATCTTGTCAAGTTAACTACATCTGAAGGTCCAACTTGAGGTTTGAAATTGGATTTTTTGAGGAAAATTTGATGCAAAAGTGAAAATTATCTAGTTAAGGCCCTTCCTTCAAAGGTCCTTCGATCAAAGGTTCCTTTGATTGAAGGTACCTTTGACCGAAGATTTTACCTTCATTCGAAGGTACCTTAGATCAAAGGTACCTTCAAACAAAGGGCTTATTGCTCGGGCAAAAAAATATTATTAAATTAACTTTGAATGAAGATTATTCAATAAAATAATATTTATGTAAATTTAGCAGTTGACCTTCGATTGAAGACCAATTTAGCTAATGTTCCAAAAGAACACGTCTATTCAAATTACATGTATATGGGTAAGTGCAAAAAGATGGAGGGCCAAAAAGTGGCCAATTTACTTTTTCATTATGAAATAGCAAAAATGTGAGTGTGTTATAGTAAAACGCGCTCACGTTATTGTTTGGTAGTGACCAAGCCTGAGCTCGATCATTACCAAGCCATAATGTGAGTGTGTTATAACGCGAGCGCATTATGTTCTAAATTTCCAAAAATGTGCATATTTTGAATTCAAAAAATGCGCATATCTTGAATTCAAAAAATGTGCATATTTGGAATTCAAAAAATATGCATTTTTTGAAATAAAAAAATATTTATGTGTTTTGGTCTACATTGAAATTTGTTTCTTCTCTTTTTCTTGTCTCTTTCTTCTTGTTATCTTTTAGGGAAACTATATACATGAAATAAACATTTACATATGGACATTTACTTTCTTATACTTTAAGTTATATTTCATATATATAGTTTCAGGATGTTTGAGATTGGTTTCGGATCTTTAGGAGTTATAATTCAAATTCTAGTTTTTGAAAGATCCTACAATTTTTTAGACTTAGTCAAATTTCAGTAATCAGCTCTCTAATTTTCTTTATCCCCCCCTCACTCTCTTCCTTCCTCCCACCCACCTTCCCTCTCTACTTCACTCTATCTAACCTATCCCTCTACCTCTCTCTCCCTCTCTCCTCTCTCTCTCAATCTCTCCACCTTCCTCCTTTCCTCTCTCTCTTCCTTCATCCCACCCACCTTCCCTCTCTACTTCTCTCTATCTAACCTATCCCTCTCTACCTATCTCTCACCCTCCCTCCTCTCTCTCTCTCTCAATCTCTCCTCCTTCGTCCTTCCCACCTCTCTCTCTCATTCTCTCTATCACACTTCTCTCTCCCTCTTTCCCTCTCTCCTTCCCATTCTACTTCTCTCTATCTCTCTCCATCCCTCTCTCTATCTCACCTCTCTCTCCCTCCCTATCTCTCCCTCTCTCTACTCCTTCCTCCCTCATCCCCCTCTCTATCTCTCCTTCCCTATATATTTCTCTTTAGATCTCTCTCCATCTCTACCTCTCCCTCACACATTCCCTCTCTCTCTCTCTCCCCCCTCTCTCCCTCTCTCTCAATATCCCAACCTTCCTCCTTCACTTTGTGTTTATCTCTCTCACACACACTCAACCTCCCCATATTTATCTCTAACTCTCTCCTTCCATCTCTACTCTCTATCTCATCATTCCCTCTCTCCATCTCTCTCTCTCCCTCTCTCTCTACTTCTTTATCTCTTATTCCCTATATACTTCTCTATCTCTATCCCCATCTCCCCCTCTCCCTCCCTCCTTCCCTCTCTCTCAATCTCCCCACCTTTCTCCTCTCTCCTTCCCTATATACTTCTCTCTATCACACCAATATCTCTCAATCCCTCCCTCCTTACCTCTTTAATTCTCTCTATATATATCACCTCTCTCTCTCTATCTCACCTCTATCTTCCTTCCTCCCACCCACCTTCCCTCTCTACTTCTCTCTATCTAACCTATCCCTATCTACCTCTCTCTCTCCCTCCCTCCCTCCTCTCTCTCTCAATCTCTCCACCTTCCTCCTTTGCTCTCTACTTCTCTCTCTATCACCTCTCTCTCCTTCCCTCTTTATTTCTCCCTCTCTCTCTCTCACCCTCTCTCTCAATCTCCAAAACCCTATATCAAATATCATAAATCCTAATCCCTATACCCTAAACCATACACCCTCAACCCTCATCACTATACCCGTGTGATCCCACAATATTGGTTTACAATTTTTTGGCCAAACTGGACACTGAACTGATTTTTTATAACTAAATCTTCACTTTCGGGCACCTATAGCGGTTTAACTATGAGGAATTTGAAGATGATGCAAACTAGTGATTTGTGATATTTTGTTTGTAGATTCTAAATATATTTTTTTCAAAAATTTTGGAATCAAAGCTGTACTTCTTTTTCCATCTCCTTTGAAAACTAGTTTTTTTTAGTAAACACCATTTTAAGTGAGGACGTCAGAGCAATACAACCTTTTTTCCAATGAAGGATAAAATTTATTTTTTGAATTTAGATTTGTAAATTCACATGATATTTGAAGTATTTCCAAATTGGTTTCATAGTGTTTATTGAATATTTTTCCTTAATCAAGTTTCCAAAGTCAAACTAATTACAATTCGTATAGGCGCATCAGAGTAATACAACTTGTTTTGTGGCATATATCGGTATTCAGCTTTTTGCTGGATCAAGGACTTAAATATCCTGTGCACTCCATATTTTCAAAATTTTTTATAATATCTATTTCACATGTGCAGAATAAAGAGCTTGATTTTCGGTGAAAAACTCATTCACAAGAAATAAAAAATAAATATAATAATAAAATTAAAATTATACTTTTGGGAAGCTTATAATAAGGACTACATACTTACAAAAATAAAATTTTAAATGAATTCATTTGATCCCACAAAAGGTAAATCAAAAGTGGTTTTTTATCAACACTTTGATAGGTGTAAAGGAGACTTCGTTATAGGTATGGTTTAAAACTAGCGGGTTCTATCCAAGGGGGCTTATCTAAGGTAGTTTGATCAAACCCTCTTCAATTGGAATGCTTTAAATGGAAATTTTTAAGGCTTAAATCATTATATTTTCTAAAAATATGTGATTTCAACAAAAATCAGAATCTCCCAAAAATTGTAAACCAGCTTTGTGGGATCACCCACCCTCAACCTTATAACCTATACCCTGAACATTATCTCTCAACCATAAGCATAAACCCTAAACCCTACATTCAATCTTCTACCCTAAACCCTCATTGTATGAAAAAATGCCTCAAAGAAATGGGGTCTCATAGTGATGTATCACCGTGAGACCCCATTTATTTGAGGCATTTTTTCATACAACGAGCACTACCTTGTTAATGCGTCAATGTGGTAGCATTGACAAGGTAGTTCTCATTGTATAAAAAAATTCCTCAAAGAAATGGGGTCTCATGATGATTACATCATCGTGAGACCCCATTTCTTTGAGGGCATTTTTTCATACAACAAGCACTACCTTGTCAATGTGTCAATGTGGTAGCATTGACAAGGTAGTGCTTGTATGAAAAAACATCACCATGAGACCCCATTTCCTTGAGGCATTTTTTCATACAATGAGATAATGTTGTATGAAAAAATGCCTCAAAGAAATGAGGTCTCACAGTGATGTAATACAGTAGCATTGACAAGGTAGTGCTTGTTGTATGAAAAATGCCTCAAAGAAATGGGGTCTCACGGTGAGACCCCATTTCTTTGAGGCATTTTCTCATACAACAAGCACTACCTTGTCAATCATTGTATGAAAAAATGCCTCAAAGAAATAGGGTCTCACGGTGATGTACATCCTAAACCCTACACTCTCAACCCTTAACCCTATACCTTATACCCTAAACCCTACACCCTAAATCCTATACCCAATAACCTAAACCCTAATCCCTATACCCTATACACTTAACATTATACCCTCAACCCCCAACCTTATACTTAAACTCTCAACCCTAAATTCAACCCTGTAACCTAAACCCTCAACCCTATACCAATACCCTCAACCCTATACCAAATATCCTAAACCCTAATCCCTATACCCTATACCTTCAACCCTGAACACTATCCCTCAACCCTCAACCCTATACCTTAAACCCTTAACCCTAAACCCTCATCCCTCATCCCTATAACCTATAACCTCAACCTTATACCCTGAACCATAAACATTATCCCTCAACCCTATTCTTAATCCCTAAACCCTGCATTCAACCTTGTACCCTACACCCTAATCCCTAAACCTAATACCCGCAACTGTATAACCAATATCCTAAACCCTAATCCCTATACCTTATGCACTTAACTTTATACCCTTGAAACCCTAAACACTATCCCTCAACCCTCAACCCTATACCTTAAACCATAAACCCTACACCCTCGACCCTCATCCCTATACCCTATACCTCAAGCTTATACCCTAAACCCTAAACATTATCCCACAACCCTTTACCCTATAATTAAACCCTAAACCCTACATTAAATCTTGTACTGTAAACCTTGAACCCTAAACCCTAATCCCTATACCCTATACACTTAACCCTATACCCTCAACCCTGAACAATATCTCTCAACCCTCAACCCTATACCTTAAACCCTAAATCCTACACCTTCAACCCTCATCCCTATACCATATACCATCAACCTTATAACCTAAACATTATCCCTCAACCCTATACTTAAACCCTAAACCCTACATTCAACCTTGTACCCTAAACCCTAAACCCTAAACCCTCAATCCTAAACCCAATACCCTCAACCCTATACCCAATATTCTAAACCCTAATCCCTATACCATATACACTTAGCCTTATACCCTCAACCTTGAACACTATCCCTCAACCCTCGACCATATACCTTAAACCCTAGACCCTAGACCCTCAACCCTCATCCCTATACCTTATACCCTCAACCTTATGCCCTAAACCCTGAACATTATCCCTCAACCCTATACTTAAATGGTAAACCCTACACTCTCAACCCTTAACCCTATACCTTATACCCTAAACCCTATACACAATATCCTAAACCCTAATCCCTATACCCTATATGCTTAACCTTATACCCTCAACCCTAAACATTATACCTCAACCCTCAACCCTCAATCTTATACTTAAACCCTAAACCCTATTGTAGAAACTTAAAAATATTCGAGATGATATCACACACTCAAATCTGATATACTAACACCGTTTCATCCTAAAATCCATCCTCTTTTCACTTGTTTGATTAAATTAGCCTAGCTATTTAATTAATCACATCATTTTCATCTATTAATCTAATTAATTTAATTAGGTTAATTCCTACCCCTTTCATGCTAATCCTAAACCCTTAAACTCTCTACCCTCAACCCTCAACTCTCTACCTTAAACCCTCTATACCCTTAAACCCTTAAACCCTAAACCCTAAACCCTTAACCCTTAACCCTTAAACCCTCTACCCTTAACCCTTAAACCCTCTACCCTCAATCCAATCCCTAATCCCTCAACCCTATACCCTCAATCCTTAAACCCTAAACCATAAACCATCAACCCTTAAACCCTCTACCCTTAAATCATAAACCCTAAAC